>JAAGWO010000244.1:0-13438 GCA_013266205.1 Fusarium decemcellulare
ACCCCCAACCCCGCCCAACTTCGTCAAACGCCCACCCATTCCGCTTCATGGACCTACCACTTACTATCCGTCAAGAGGTCTATCGACTTGTGCTGGATTTCGAACCAGGCCGGTTTACCAGCCTCAATTATGTACCCCCGTCGGCCGTGACTACTGTCAACTGGATGATTAATCACCAGCGGCTCTCACCGCCAGAAGATAGCCAAGAGCTTGAGGCTGAAACCTACGACGACTATTCTCCCGAGTTCAAGCCCATTCATAGTCTATACCTTGTCTCTAAGACTATCCGTAATGAGATCCGAGCCATCATCTTCGCCGAAAGCGTCATCGCCGTTAGCTCGCTCCGTTATGGGGGCCTCCGTATCCTCGAAGAGGCTGGCCCCGTAGCTTGGCGGGAGCTGCGAACCCTCGTCGTTTACATCGGATCCTGCCGCTGCCTCTCTCAAGTGTGTCTCACCCGTGGATGGCCGGCAAGGGAAGACGATGACCTCTGGGAGGACGAGGACCGATTCTTTACAAGTTTCGACTCTACTAGCCATGCGTCACACAACAAACGCCTCGAAAGCGTCAACCGCAATGACAGAGTTGCTCTTTCCCAGTGGCAGAGAATCTGCGAGGCCATCGCCGCGCACGGGCAGCCAGATAGACTTGAACTGTTCTTGGTCTGCGATGCGCGGGACTTAGAGCTGGCGCAACGCATCATTCGGCCACTCTATTCGTTGCCCCGTCTTCGGAATCTTGTGCTCAGCTTTGGGAGGTCGTCTAAAGATTTTGGTGAACTACATGCACTTGCTAAAGCTACATGTCTTGATCTCTTGCACATTTCGCGCGACATCGAGCCGTTCCGGTTCTTCGACCTCCCTACTGAGTTGCAAACCAAGATCCTCGAGTACACGCCGCTGGCGCATATCCACAGGATAAAAATGAATCTCGATGGACCAGTCGTTATTGATACGACTTCATCCTGGAGATTCTGTTGCACGACACGGCATTCGCCGGACAGTGAACCCATCAACCCAAACACGATGAATTGGCCTCACAGGGACAGTACTCGTTCTGTCTTTTGTAAATACCAAAGCGCCGCATTCAACATGGCGTGTCAACGCTATCGCTTCTCTTCTGCATGGTTCGGCGTCAGTCGTCAGTTCAGAGAGGTGGCGCAAGAGGTTTTCTATGCGCATGCGAGCTTCGAGGTATATGGATGGAAGGAGTTTTGGATTACACCCCTGTTTCCCAGCGGTAACGCCGACCAGGATCGATGTGCGCCGCAATGCTTCCGTACTTTCCTGCGGCGCATTGGGCCCAGCACAGTTCGCAGGATGAAGAAGCTTGAAATCGTCTTCCCTCCTATCGAGACGACCTATCTAACTCCAGACCACCGGTCCTGGAGCATGTGGCTTGAGACTTTAGAGATACTATGCACAGAAGCCGATCTGCCGAGGCTCGAGCTGACGGTTACCATTGCCAGGCATATATACTCTCATGACCAGGAAGGAGAAGACTGGGGCAAATTTGCAAGGGTTACCGAGCAAGAGGAGTTAGAGATGCTGGAAGCCTACAAGCAGATATTTAGGCCGATGAAGAGGCTTTGTGGGTTAAAGAATCTGTTCATTCATCTCCCATGGCCGTTTAGAAAGGGAATGGAGAATGTCAGGCGTGCGAATGAACGGATGATTGAACAGAGTGTCATGGGCGAGTTGTATGACTCAACGAAGTATGGCAGACCGCCCAAGACGTTTTGGTCTCAGCCAGGGTTTATTGACTGGTGGGTTTAAAATGCTTCTAGACTTTGAAGTTGCACCTCTCGAGCTACACACAAGCTGGAGTGGCCGTAGGACTAAAGTCACGGCTCGCCGAGAGCTTGTCGATGAAGTCTCGAAGCACAATATGCATTATCCTTTGTCTGTAGAGCTTGCATAAACAGCACTGCTAGAGGTCACGGTCTCCGGTCCGAGCTAGGTGGTATGTTATTATTAGGATTGTATTTAACAACCTCTACCTCCAATATGTAGTAGCAGAGGGCTTAGTAATTTCCCACGCCTTGTTTAAGACCTCTACTACCTCATCTGGCAATGGGCCCTTTTCCAAGTTGTCGAGGTTACTCTCGAGCTGACTCAAAGAGCTGATGCCAATAACCACTCCATCACTGCCGTCCTTGACCTTGAGCTTGCTGTGATGAACTAGCCACCTGAATGCGATCTCCAAAAGTGTCAGGCCCAACCGGTCAGCGACCGGCTGGATGACCTTCAAAGCTTCAAAATTGTCATCTCTGAAATACCTGTCGCGATACATCGCCCCGAATCCCGTATTTGAACTAGAAAACCGTCCACCATCATCTGAATATTCCTTGCTTTTGTATCTTCCACTGAGAACGCCTCCCGCCAATGGGTTGTAAACGAGGATATCCAGGCCGAATTTGCGACAGCAGGGCACTAGTTCCTCTTCGATGGCGCGAGTCAAGCAGTTGTACATGGCCTGGTAAACAGATGGCTTAACCCATCCTTGCTGGTCTGCAATGGTGCAGAGCTCGGCCACTTCCCAAGCAGCGTAGTTGCTCAGGCCCAGCTTCCTGAACTTGCCCTCTTTGTATAACTCATTGCAAGCCTCTAGAGTTTCCTGGAACGGGACAGTTCTATCAGGCGCGTGGAGGTAGAAAATTTCCACATTGTCAGAGCCCAGTTCGCTCAAACTCTTGTTCAAGTTTTCCCGAACAACGGCTTTGGCATGGTCACCCGGTTTGTATGGGTACCACTTTGTTGCGAGGACAAGTTTGCGGTCGCGCCAGTGGGCCAGCTTGGTCCAAGCTTCTTGTTTTCCGGCGACATAGGTACGGGCTGTATCGACTTCCTTGTAGCCCCGCGACTGCAAATAGTCGAGGCATTCGTTGAATTTGTCCAAGGATGTGATGCGGCTACCATCAGGTTCTGAGCCTTCTGGGCCGAAGGTCAAAAGGCCGAGGCTAACGCGAGGTTTGTCTGCCATGACTCTTGTCTTTTGACGGGGGGGCCTGGATGTATGGTAGAAGCTTGGGGAGATGGTAGTATCTATTGATGATGAAGTGACTTGTGGTTATATCGAGATAACGAGGAAGTAAAATGTTTGTGTGGTATTGAGCTTTTTACCTCCTGATGTCAGCGAGACCTGGGTCTTATATAATAAACTCTGGGAATATTTCCTGGCTATGTAAACCCCTAAATGTCAGTCAGTCGACCAAGGTGTGTGTAGATATCGGATTTCGTAACACTAATAGAGAGAGGTGGGCGGGAGGAGCTCCGATGTGAAGGGCCACCCCGCACGGAGGGGACTAATCATAGACCCTCCAAAGTGTTATCGGATAGGCTTACCGATGTCTCGTTACGACTACGGCCTCTCTTCCCGGTACACAAGTTGTTGTTACCCCTCTCAATGTCTCGGTTATGATCCGAAGCAAGCGGTTATGATCCGAAGCCTTCAAGAGACCTGAAAGTTCACGGCTACATTCCGTTATCTTGGGTATAAAGATCAGTCCGAAAATATAAACTTACGAGTTTGGTTACATGCAGAAGACTTTTATCAGCTATAATAAAAAATAGCTAATTTTTTTTCTAAATCTTATGCTGTTGTTTTTTTCTTGATATTCTGCAATCATGGCTACTTTTAACCCAAGCGGCCTTAGTGACGTTAAAGTCACTGATCGCTTCGACCTTAGCAACAAGAACTTTCTTATCACTGGAGGTGGCGGAGGTATCGGCTTTGCCTGTGCTAAGGCGATCGCTCAACTCGGCGGCAGCGTTGCCATTATCGATACAGCCCCAGAGCCCGAAGAAGAGTTTAAGCGCCTAAGTGAGCGCTATGGTATCAAGACATTCTACACTCGAGGTGATGTAACCAAGCAAGACTCCTTGGAAAAAGCCTTCGCAGAGTGTGTTGACGCTATGGATGGTCAACTGCATGGTGCATTAACAGCGGCTGGAATCGTTATGGATACGCCCATACTCCAGGCAGACTGGGAGGTCACTCAACGAACACTTAACGTCAACATTATGGGCACTTACTGGGTAATCAAGCTTCTTGCCCAACATCTTGTCGACACCAAGAGTCCTGGAAGTATCGTCGCCATCGCTAGCATCAACGCGCAAGGAATTTACGTTCCAGTGCAGCCCAAGTCGGCATACAACGCTAGTAAGGCTGCTATCAAGGGTCTTATGGGCCCATTAGCCGGAGAGCTTGGACAGTATGGAATTAGAGTCAACTGCATTTCACCAGGTGAGTCAGCCACAACCACCCTGTCCAGTCTTGTTAACCGTGAACCAGGCGCCATTCAAACTCCCCTTTTGGCACGCTTGCAAGGAGAGAAGCGAGCCATTCTTGACTGGTATCAGAACGGAGCAGCCGTTCAGCGGCTGGGCGTTCCGGAAGACCTAACGCCTATGGTATGCTACCTGCTGAGCGATGCCGCGGCCTTTACAACAGGTGCAGACATGTTGGTCACCGGTTAGTCTAGATCATTCCCTAATAAAGCCACACCTGCTAACAGTTCACTAGGTGGTATTCATGCAGGAACAGTGGCGAAGTAATAGAAAGAAGGTTGGCTTTGTAGAATTAAGGGCGAGTCTAAGACAGCAAAATATGTACATGACTGCTGAAATTGATAAGCGCTATGAGCCAAACGGTTTACACGCTCTCGCTCGATACCCCTGTACTATCCAGACAAACTTGCACCAGCACGTGGATCCGAAGGCGGTAGAAACAATAGTGGACGACCAAGTGAAGCTCATGATGAAGTGTCTTGTCCAAGGCGCAGCTACGACTGTTTACGCTGCGAGAAGCAAAGACTGGGAGGGCCGAGGCGGCTGGTATCTGAATGATGGCTGTGAACTAGAGCCTGCAAAGCCAAGCCCGTCTATGGTATGGACAGATGTTGACCATGCTACTTGGGCTTAAGATGAACACAACTTATCTATACTTGGGGGGCAGCGCAGCTATGAATTTTAAGGTCTTGTTGATCCTAGACTAACTGTTATAGTTTGGCTTGCTCCCCAACTGTTAACTTGCGCAAGCCGGGGCATCCACGGCTTCCATCACTACCAAAGGTTTATCTGGGTTCTGGCTGGAAGCAGGGTTAACCATCCACTTCTCACGAGGTTCTGGCGATGCCTTGCTCTCAATGCAATCGGAAATACTCTTTCCGAGAACAGATAAGAACTTAAAAGCACCATGAGCCATGGTCAGCATACTGCTATCTCAGCAAGCCCATAGGGGAATAACGGTGTCACTTACTGGCCCGAATCTCCTGTGGCAAAGAACAATCCCGCCATGTCTGGGTGGTAGTCCACCATAAAGTCTCCACCTGGTGTGTCCTGATACCAGCACATTCTGACGCTGGAAAATGGTTGTATACCAAACTCGGGGAAGTACTGCTTCAAGCTCTCCCTAAGAGTCTTCTCAGCACCCGTAAGCAAGAAGTTGGCCACGGCGTTGTTACCAACGAGCTTGGGGGTGGAGATAGACCGGTCTCGAGAAACCTAGAACGCTGTTAAGTAGCCGTAGCCATGTCGGCCGATCTTCAAGCGGTGATCGGCGGTGGGGCGGGGGAAGTAAATAGGCCAGAATCCATAATCTGCATAACAGGCATCCGTTCTAGTCGTTTCGCCTCCTCAGACGTTAGCTGGACAAAGCCAATGGGCTGACCAATAGCGGCAATGTTGTGACCCATGTCTGACACGAGTCTTCATTAACTATCCAGGCATTTCCAGCCCGGTCTTCCTTAAAACATCAAGCCAATGAAGTCGGGCACCAACTGGTTGCGCATTGTCGTATTCCGACCAGATAGCCCTGACAAGTTGCCGTATACTATTGCTGGCTCTGTATGGCAGCGCTTGTTGAATGTTGCCAAGCCTGGCCCAGACAAGATGTCTTGCCTGAGATACCTCAAGAGCTAATTGCGGAATGAAAGCACTTGAAGCAAGTGCGGTGTTTGATGTGTCTAGAGATGGATCCACAAGCAGGTATGCTGCCGGCTGGGTGGGATCAAGTGAAGTCCAGTCTGCCACTGGTGAGCCGTCCTGCGGACCCGAGTGAGGGCCAAAGCCGAGGCCGGCGGCTGCTGAGAGATATAACATGGGATGGATAAACTTTGAGCCTGACTCAGCTGGAATTTTCTCGAGTATAGCCACGAGTTGCAAGGTTAGGTCGGTGAGAGACCTTGCACGAGATTCCTCGTCCCTGGACGTCCCGTTGATGGCGTTACCAGGTAGTGTATGAGCAAGGCCATTGTCCCCTCCAGTATGTTTAATGTCAAGATCGTAGAAAGTCAAATATAGCTGTAGTAGCGCGGCTTGGCGATATGCTTCTGCAGTTTGAAGCAGGTGGGAGAGGGGCGTCTTATCGTCTTGCGTCTCCACGTGGTATCCTTGTGCCTCTTCCATGAGGACGAGGGTCTCAAAATCCATAGCTAACAGCTCTCTCTGCAGCTCAAGCGCAACTGATATATCGCATAACGCGTTACTCGTGCTTTCAAGTGTCAACGTGATGTTTTTCTTGTCTCGATAGCACACGCTGCGACATAGAGCCAACACTTGTCCAAAGACATCAATCACCTCGTTCGAGAGGCCACACCATGAGTTGGGCCGAGTCCCCAAGGGTTTGGGGCCCGAATCGGAGGGAGTATGATCTTCATAGGCGATGTCGAAATCGGTTCCTTGCAAGTTCATCGCGTTGCGAAGCCTGCTGTGGTACTTTCGCCGTCTCCGATCGACTTTTGCTTCCATTGAACCTCGGCCTATTGCGGTGGCGAGCATCTCCCAGTATGTGAGTGCCTGGCAAAAGTAGACATGTATCAACGCATCTGCTGGCGAAAGGTTCAACTTCCACATGGAGAGTAATTCGCGGGCCCATTCTAACCACGGCTGCTGATCTGGGAAAGCAGTGGCGACCCAGGGTGACGAAGTGCCCAATCCAAAGACGGCAAAGACCAGGTCAGCCGTGACTTTGGTTGGTAAAGATGCCCGAACCTGGGACATGGCCTGATCAATGGCTAAAGTCGCTTGTTGCTTTAGCGAGGGTAACATATCTCTCAGCTGCGGCATGGTAGTCATGAGGTAGGCCACCGACATGACTTGCATCATGTAGAAGACAGCCTCAGACGTACTCCATGAGTTCCAGGCCAACTGACGATTATAATTAATCTCGGAATCAAATGTCGACCGCATCGGGCAAATATAGCGGAACCAATGCTCGATCAAGATGGTTGGCCAATGAACGGGCGCTTGTAAGATTCCTTGGTTGGACGTGCAAGGCAGATGGTGCTGCGAGATAGTTGTGCTAAATTCACCATCAAGCATCGATTTCCAACCGCTGTCGTCGATTTGGGATGCGTCCGTGTGAAGGTCTGCAACTTCCCAGGCTGAAGGATTATCAGTCAGCCAGCTCATGTCAAGATCGATAAAAAAAGAATCGAGTTCATGCTCGGGAGCCTCTAAAGCACCCGGGAACTCTGTCAACTGCCGATCTGTTGTCGACGAATGCGCTTCAATCGCTTGGTCAGTGTCTGGATGAGGTTGGCTTCGGTCTTGCTCCGGGATAGTCGCTTCTTTCTGTGATGCCGTTTCGACTCGCTCATGCTTCTTTGACCAACGCAACTTTTGCTCGAACCCAGGGCACCGGGAGCCAAGTTTAGTGCAGTTTTTGCATTGTGGACGACTTTCATCACATTTGATCTACTCTAGAGTAAGACGTGGACGGACTAAAATAGTTCGGTACAGATGACGGTACTCACCCGTCTAGCTTTGCAGCGTGCACATCCCTGTCGCGATTTTGCTGCCCCCCTGCGAGTCCGCTTGGTCTTGGGAGTGCGCGCAGGTGCGGATGAGCCATTTGGCTCCATGATGACACCCAAGCGAGAAGCGAAACTTAGGTGATTGCTTGTCAGAACTAACCCTCGGGACAGCTCCGAGGAAGAGGGGACCGTTTCGTTCACGTGATACCTTCCTAGTTTGTGCTGTGATGCGCGGAAACTTCCCAAAGGCGGTAAGACGCAGAAAGTTCTAGCCAATAGCCGCTTAGTCTTTAGCATTTCGACGAGTCAGGTACTCTGCACTTGTGGTAACGCAGCGCGTGCGCTAGATAACTAACTACTCTACATAACTAGCTTCAGGAAGCTTTATGTATATAATTTAACTTCTAGATTATGTTATGCTATGCTATGCCATGTCTGGCCATGCATTAAATTCTCTAGTTCTTAAGTCCTATCGAAAATTTCTAGCCCGATTCCAATACTGAGAGGCAGATCAAGGCAGCACAATGAAAGGTAGTTCTTAAGTTTCATATTTACAACTTTCTTTATAGCTTGTTAACTACCCCATTCTATCAACTTAGTATGTCTGTTGGATGTTTCAGATCGGAGTTGAGATGACGCCAGTCAAGTGTCATTCTAGCTAATACTGCCCAAACTTATTCCCCAACACGCGCAGTTTGCTAAGATAAGAATCCTTATCGACATAAGTCCCCCTCAGCCACCGCGGCTTCCCTACATCGGCCATCTCAAAAGCTCTCCTAGAGTGAAGTGTTCGCGTATTGTCGAACAAAACACAATCTCCCGGATTCATCTTTCGCTCGTATAGCAACTCTGAGCGCTGCAGTAAAGCATTGAACTTGAAGGCAGCTTGATGCCACTGATCGACCTTGCTGTTCAATGCCGAGAGGGGGGACTGGCCCGATATTTCTTGTTGCATGGCATCCCCATGGTTAGAAAAGGGCGCCAGGAATGGGGGCCCCCAGTTGATCTTTTGCATGAGGTCGACAAGCACGGAATCATTCCATCCAGACCCACCGTTTCGAATGTTGAGCTCGTGCCAATCCTTGACATAGTCTTGAACACGGATGTAAATCTTGTTTCCGATACGAAGAGGACGAAGATCGATGACGGGCTTAGTCGTACGGTAAACGTTGGAGTTGGGGTGATTATAGTGGTAATTGACAGGGATTGTCGCAAGTGTTTCAAACGCCTCTATGTCTGAGTGGAATAGGTCCACTGCAGACTTGTAGGCATCCGAAAAGACACTAGCTCCTCCAGTAGATGCAGACTGAACGCAATGAAGAAGTTGAACATGTGGGGGGTCTTGAAAATAGAGCAGGTCGGTGTGGAAACCCAGATCGTGCGAGGTGTATGCCGCGTTGGTCGCCTGTGGGACGGTACGGACTGGGTTCAATATTAGCTGAGACCTTGCTATCAGAGTTCAAGACTTGCCATCCCAAGTGTATCCGTAAAATGTATCCTTCACTGGACCGATGCGAGTAGCTATGGCGGACACAGACTTTTCCATACCCGGCACGTTGGTGACAAAAGCCAGCCCATCAGTACGTAGCTGTTTGATGAGGCCAAATAGCGCTTTATCGTCCTGCATGTACTCTTCATAGTCATAGTCTGGTAGGTTGAGAGGCTCTTGGCTCCACAAGGCTTGTGGAAGAAGAGTGTCTTTACCCAGAGCCGGGAGGGCCCCGGACTGGCTGAGTTCTCGCAGCGCTGTTATACTTAGTTCTGTGGTATGCTCACTATCGTAGCCAGCGGCGTCGTTTACCCATTTGATGTTTACAGAATCGGAGTCGGCCCCTATATCCACGTTTCGTGCTTGGATGTCGGCAGGTATGTCGGCCGTCGAGAAGAGTCGCTGGTTCGTGAATTCGTGCACGCATCGTGGGCATTGGCAGGCATCTCGCAAAAGAACAGCCGAGAACTCGACTGTCTTCCCATCGATTGTGATGGGAACTCTTGGATGTGTTGAATTGGTTGTGGCTCTCGTGTCGACATTCGCTCGGACGGTTGTGGTAGTATTGTAGGACCGGGTGGAGAAAAGAGTGTGTTGTGCGTGGATAGTGGCTTTCGAAGTAGTTACATTTCCTGATAGTGGCTTTGGCGAAGCCTGTCAGTTCCGATCCTGACCAAACAGCCACATCAGAGCAAAGCTACAATGTCTACGTACAGTCTTTGTTGTCCGGTGATTGAGTCCGGGATCCTGCACGGACAAAGGTCGCGTGGTCGACAGAAGTCGCTGGAACGATGCTGCGCCCAGGCAGAGGCTTGCCGCACTTGGGCGTGTGAGCTTTCTTACGGCTTGCATATTGAAATATCGTGTAAAAGATTCGCGACTCAACCAAGGATCACTTGCCGATAAGCTGGACCACAACGGTAAATATGAATATGGTCACGGCGGCTGGAAGGCCGATACTCCTCCCTGTAGCATCATGATAGTAATCGGGTGCCGTATCATTAGCCTAATTTGTATAATATGTACGAGACTTGAGGGGCTGCCGGGTTGATATTCAGGTTACCTTGCACTCAATGAAGCGCCGCTATGGAGTGCTTCGTATTTAGTTGCCTGATAATATGGATGTAGGCATGCCACAATTGCGTCCCCAGCCATGAGGTATCCGGACCTCCAATCGAAGCACAAGACAAACTCCACAGACATAGACTAAAGAGGGTTAGATGCATTCTAGCAGGCAACTAAGATCATATCCAGATTACCTGAATGTAATTAGAAGGTTGTCATTGGGACTTGTCATGCAGATGGGTTTACTCCCCGCTTTGGCCCCCACACAATTGAGATTGTTTGACAAAGTACAGAACCGATCCTTGCGATTTACCGCCATGAGCTAAGCCGAATTCGGTCAATAAATACGGCGTGCTTCGCAGAGATGCGGCACATGGGTCCGATGATGCAATTTAACAATCAATGTTGCTTTACTGGCTAAGTGATCGTATAACATCACCATGATTGATCAAGGGCGCATGGATAATTCGGCAATCGCGGGGACAATGGAGACGCCAGAGGTCGAACCCAGCTCCCGATTCAATCAAGGCTGCCCTTGAAACATGTTAAAATGTAATAAAGTTCTTAAGAATCTATAAATTTAATCAGCGCATCCTTTCGTTTTCCAAATCTAAGGGTTTTCGGAAAAGTCCAGTACCTAGTCCGACAAACCCATTGAATATGGCCCCTTCAGCGCAGCTAGCGCAGTCAGCGCAGCCGGACGAGGCGCAAAAGGCAAAGAAGACACCCCTGCAACTAATCTCACAAGGTGTCTGTCTCCCCGGCATTCCTAAACATCCCACGTTTGCCGCACAAAGACAATGGATGTTAGAGAAGATGGCGCTTGCTTTCCGTGTCTTTGCACGCCTGGGTTACACGGACGGTATGGCTGGTCACATCTCTGTGCGAGACCCAGAGAATCCACACACATTTTGGACCGTAAGAAACACATTTATAGCTTCAGGAAGAAAGATGAAAGCACAAACTGACGATTTATAGAATCCATTAGCAATACATTTCGGTCTCCTGAAGGCGAGTGATATGATCCTTGTCGACTATGACGGAGTGCCGATTGGAGGTATTAAGTTCACCTCTTGTTCAGATGGACATCCTGACTCAACTTTTTGTTCATAGGAAACAAAAGCCGGCCGGCCAACTCTGCGGGTTTCTTCATCCACAGTGCGGTGCACAAGGCTCGAGAGGATGTTATAGCCGCATGCCATACCCACAGCGTGCACGGCATGGCATGGAGTGCTTTCGGGCGGCCCTTGGAAATGCTGACACAAGATGCAGCTTACCTGTACGGTGATGCCCAGGCAGTCTACAAGGTTTGTGCTCCATGCTGCACATACTCAGGGGTATGCATGCTAAATGTTCACAGGACTTCGGAGGTGTTGTACTGAGCCAGGACGAAGGTGACCGAATTGGTGCTGCTCTAGGCACGTTGGGAATATTCCCGCACTTTATCAAGACGCATGCTAACGCAAGTGTAGGACCGAGAGGCAAGGGCATGATCTTGCAAAACCATGGCCTCCTTACTGTTGGTACAACAGTCGATGAGGCGTGCTTTCTGATGACTCTCATGGAGCGTGCCTGTCGATGCCAACTGCTTGCGGAGGCTGCCGCGACAAACGGGCTTCAAAAGGTCTATATCCCGGACGAGAGTGCAAAGTATACTTTTGAGAACTCGAGCGACCCTGAGACGCTCTATTGGGAAGGGCAGCCTGATCTTCAATACGAAGAATACATGTCCAAGGGCGAGCATAAGGGCTAGTGTACTAGAATATCACTGCTCTTATAACTCCACTGTTGCCTTTCCTTGATTCAAAGCAAATTGGTCTTCAGGTTTCGCTCTCTAAGAGTCATAGTCAAGAGAGAAAGGTATCATAAGCAACCGCTTGACCTTTGTTTCTTTTTTTACTTTCTAGTTTAACTTTCCTGCCGCAGGCAGAGACGTCAGCAGCCACACCAGATATAATAATAGATGATGTTATTCTTATGCCCACAAGATCGGCAGGGGGGCAACCCGTTGGAATAACCTTTCTTGCTGAAGGCAGGGAGGATAACCACAAGAGCAAGAACCCTGGTTTTACTCTTCAGCAGAACCTCAATAATGAGAAATTGAACCAAACCCCAGACAGACTGATAAAGACAATAACCAATCAAGCTCTTCCAAATTAATAACATCAATACTTTTCTACTTCACACTTTGACACACCCACCCCATTGTATCCATGCGTAGTTGACATCTTCCAAGGGGGTTATTCCAATTACGCGTCGCGTTAGTATGTAAGACCGGGGATTACGCGAAATAAATAACCACCCTAGACGACCCTTAGGGCGGTGAAGAGAACGCGGCAAAATAAACTTCAGCACTTATACTAACCCCAACTGCAATATAACCTTCACCTTAATTTATGAAGGGGTGCTCTCAATCTCTAGTTTATTAATCTAATGCTAAACTCGCTACCAGTCTCTAGGTTTATTAACGCATGATAGTCTATAGGTATGTATGCGTCCAGGACTTGCCGACCGTGCAAAAACGCTAAGATTAAGGTAAGATTTATGGGAACAATAATAGACTGTCATATTATGCTGAAACAACCCTCTAGTGTGACCTTTAAAGACCATTATATAGTGCTTGCTCCAAACGCTATATCAACTGCTATAGTTACGTTTCAGACTCTAAGTACCTATTTCGAAATTAAAACGAAACCGTGAAAGTCAATTCACAGCGGGCACGCCAGGTCCTTATAAATAACACCTAAAAGAAATCTTTACGTAATGCTCCTGTCCCGGCAGACGCAATAGTATTAGGCAGTAATATTCTTTTAACAAATAACGATTTAATCTCACTCTATTAGAAAGCAGTGCTATAGCTAAAAGCACAAGCCTTAATATCTATTCCTAGCCTAATTTTACACAAGCTTAAGGATAGGACAATAGATATTTTCTACGTAATTAGTAGTAGCCCCTAGGTTAAGGTCAGGGTATAAATATTAAAAGACTTAGTAAGATTTCTAGCTATATTAAGAATAATGTGACGATTGGGTTCTTCCAAGGGATAAACCTGATTCGTGCTGGGTTTATGTTGGCAGGGGATCAGGCGCGTGTGTACTCTGAGCAATGATTGTCACGTCAAGTAATAC
>JAAGWO010000245.1:0-53247 GCA_013266205.1 Fusarium decemcellulare
GTCTCCTCGTCCTCTTCTTCCCCACTTGCACATGTACTTCGTACATGTCAGGGTGCTTCCCCGAGAGACAGCCGTCGTGTTTGTCTGGGTGTCTTGGCCACTCATCGAGTCCTTGTTAAGGCACCCTGGCATCCCCTGCCGAGAGTCCTAGGACCCTGCCATGGCGGCTGCTTGTGTACGTTGATCGCTGGGCAACACGGGAGGCGTCCTTGTCTATGTCGGTGCCTGCTGGGCATTCTCCTGCAAGCGCACGGAGCATCATGAAGAGGAGCGGCCGTGTCATGGAATAGTTGTCGAGAAGATGTTGGAGAAAATGACGACACTGGCTAACCGGGCGCTCGCCCGGTAACAATGGGCGGCCCTGGACGCCGCTAGGGCAACCTCCACTGAAGAAGCAGCGTGGAGCTCCCCAAAAGGTGCCCTAAAGCGAAGATGGGGCTCCATGTGAGTGCCCCTCCTCACAGTGGTCAATGCTCTGTAAACCCTTGAAACTGGGATAGGGAATCCCCGTCTGATTACCCAAAGACATTTCAAAGTAGCCTGTACGAGCGGAGCTTTTTCCTGGTGCCTAATTGGGATGTCTTGCACCAAGTAACTCTCCAGTTAGCCTAGCCCACACGTCAGCTCAACTAACCAACCAGATCGATAAAGGAGAAAAAGATCGACTCGCAAAAAGCTTTAGCGTAGGATGCGGTTGCCCGAGGACAACTGTTATTTCCTCAACTGCCCGAGCAGCAAACGAGGAATAACGAAGACAGTTGGGAAGGGAGTTTTACTTGGGTCTTGGGCTGATCTAGTTGCGGCCTCGTCTGGTACATGTGCATGCTTGTGTGTTAATTCTACTGCTACCTATTGGGTAGGTAAGCATGCAGAGTCGGGCAATACCTTGAGGTACGGACATTCATTGTGCGGTGCTGACGTCATAATCGGAGTGACACTCGCACCTGCCCAATTTGGGGTGCCGTTGAGGTGTGGAAGTTGACCATGATGAAGAAGAGTGTCAAGACACTGAAAGAATATGGCCAGGTTTCCCTGCCTTACAGGAGGCAGGTACTTCACTGACAGGTCGCCTGCTGTTCCCAGAGAATTGGACCCTGGACAAGAATGAATGGGTCGCGTGCATCGTCACCTCAAGTTCCACAGCCTGAGGAGCGACCCAGCACTACGGAATTTGGAGATTCATGGATCACGCCGTCGACGGTTGATGTGCCCTTTTCCCCAGATCCTTATCAGTGCGAGTGCGGCAATCGCAGCGATGATCATCTCGAGGGAGGGAGGCACCGATGCTTATTCTTCTTTCCGTCTTCTACCTATGCAATTTCCATCCTTCTCCTGCTTTGCTTACACCAATACCACCTGTCCTGCTTCCTTCCTTGGCCATTCTGCCAAGTAAGGACCCAGGTACAGACCTGGTGTTCTCGTCTCGCTTCTGTTTTGCCGCTCTCACGCCAACCTTGCCCTCCCACCATCATGATAAAAAGCAGGCCCAGGTGAACACTTCAACCCTGCGCCACACAGTCTTGGCAGGCCAGGTCAACGTCACCATCAAACTCGACCACCATCGGCGACTGCGAGAACTTGACCGGTCACGTGTGTAGATTTTATCAAGACGGGACGGGATGAGCGATAGCAGCCAAGATGAGAAGCTGGAAACTGTACCTGTATGACAGATCAATCGAGGGAACTCCTCAAAGCCTCAGCCAACTCGACTCTCGTTCCCCGGTTCAACAAGCAACTGATTTGACCTCGCGAGCCATATCGACGAGCTGCAGTGCACTTGGCCGATGGAGCAGCATCGCTACCTCAGTGCCAGGACGAGCTAGAGAGGGTCAAGAAAACGTCAGGTAACCTCAACGCAACTGAATCACACACAGGCCCATGGCAAGCCACGTTCTGAGTTGTATGTTGTTTACCTGCCTCGGCACATAGCTCGTGAGTCTGCATTCTCCTTGTCTGCTTTAATTCACTCCCCTTCTCCACCAGCTTCAATTGGATTGATTACCAAGTTTGCAACGCGATGTTATGTTATACGATGACGGCTATCGCACCTTTCTCGAGAGCTCCATTGGGGGAAGGAGGGTCTTTGGTTGCGAACGACAGGTCACAAAGACATCCCAGTAACTTGGCCGACCTTTGGCCCTTGTCGCGTGGGGAAACAGACATGACCCTCAGCCGAGCTGAACAGTGATACAGGCGATGAATGGACAACCGTAAGACGGGCCGGACACAAATTTGGGAAGCCGAGAAGTCGGCAAACCGCCACAACCTCGGGAGCCGCAGGTTAAGCAGCGCCTGGCGCGCCTGACATCACCCGTTGGCGACCACTTTGCGAGCCTGTATGTGTACTACTTACTCTCTAGGTAGTCTATGCCGCTGGCCCTTCGCCCAGCCGCCAACCTGCTTTTTGTTGCCCCTTCTTAGGGACGGACTACCCACGGGGAATTACAGGCTATTGATCGGATGCTTGGCAGTCTTCACCGCGCAGGAAAGCAAGCACCGCTAACTCAGATGAGCCAGGGTCTAGAGGTATTCGGACAAGGGATGTCCGAACTACGAGGTCAAACCATGTTCCCCGAGAACGCGCCCAATGAACCGTCTTGAAACGTACAGTAGCCTGGGAGGATCCAAGACGGGCCCACTTGACGGATTCCTTCATCTGCGCGCAATCACAGTTGGTGGACGGCTGCATTTTGTCAATCCTCGGCACCGTGGCTGTGGCCGTGTCGCCCCGGTTATAGAAAGCCCGCATATTCTCAGCGCCAATCCCCGTCAGTTACGGACTTGGCCGCTTCCTACGTTGGGCCCTGAACCGAGAGCCCTGTTGGAATCTTGCATGTCCTCATGTGCGAAATTGGAGTTAGTTCCATTGTCGGGTCTCCCATTGATTATACCACACATTGCGATTACTGAATCAGACTGCGACGAAGGGGCTGTCGATGTTCGGAGATCTCAAGACCGCCCTCCAGCTCGGCCCGAAGTAGCCAGATTGACGAATGACTGTATCCCTCGGCTGTTGATCCGCAGCAGCAAAGCATAATGAATGCGCTCGGAGGATGGTGGTTGGAAGGCTACCTGCAACGTCTAACCATAGCGGCGTTGATGGCGCGAGTTCAAGTTCTGAAGCGACGGTTCGTCAGCCCGATCGACGCAGCCGCTGTGACAAGTTGGCAGAGAGCCGCGCTACTCGGTGCTAAAGCCAGCAACCACACCCTTTTCTGCTGGGAGTGGCTGCGGTGGCGTCTATAGCGTTGATGGCCCGCTCACTCCATCTCGATGCAGGGTATGGAATGCCCCGAAGAACTCTGTGCTAGAACGTTGGCATTTGTCACAAGGCTGTGTCCGGGCAACTTGATACTCTCGACTCCATTGGTACGTTTAAGATGGCGATGCCCCCTGCTGGCCTGCTCTGAATGAACGTCTCGACTAGTGCCAGTAGCCGTATCCGTTTTTATGTCTCTAATAATGTCGACAGCTGCGGAACTCGAGAAAGCCTGGTTCCAACTTCCTTGTCTCCATAACGGTCTATCGAGGTCGATTTGGTCTAGGCTGAGACTGAAAAGTGGAACAAGCGTGATGAACGGGCATGGAGCCTTGTCGATTTCCACGACGGGCCCTTGACGTTTTGGAACGGTTCGGCCACAGTACGAAGACGCTTTGCTCTTTGCAAGATAGCCGCAAGCGTTTGTCGTACAGATATTGGTTCGCTGGTAAGAGAGACCCAAGCTAACTGGGTGCATCGGATGATTCCTGGCGACTGTATCCACAGGATGGGAAACGTCGCATCGGTTCTTGACGGTCTCCGTCGGTATGAGGCGTTTGAGAAAATTCTTCAAGAGGTCCAGGGGACGGGACGGTGAACGGGCCTAGAGAGCCTACTGGCAACGGATCTCAGGATATATGTGGATGGACGGTTCGACACTGGACGTTGGCGTGTGGGAGTCATGCAAGTAATCTCGAGTATTACGTACAGTACGTGAGTCCAGGTAGGACACGGATGTGCTTGGCGCTGTTGGCCAACGTTGACTCATCTTGCCACTTGTCAAAGATCTGGCGAGGGACGTGATGGATTCAGAAATTTGGGTCCGGGGGAGGGGATCCGCAACCAAGCACGACACAAGAGATTCCGGGTGGGTAGTCCATGTTTTCGGTGACGGCTCGGTGAGGGCAGTTTTTGGTGGTGCGGAGATGAGGGGAAGAAAAAAAAAACTTGAGCTAGAATGGGCGATAAGATAGCCCAACGGCGCGGCGCACACAAGTTCAGCAACACCACTGACAGACAACATCAAGCCAGGCCTTGGACGCCAATAGAGTCGCATAACTCTTGTCGTTTGCGCAAACGGATTAGCTCTATTCTGCCAGCTCAGGCAGCAGCGAGGGCGAATTCAACAAAGCGTACACCTGGGCAGCAGAGTCACGGCTGGGGCGAAGACCTAACTGCCTGACCCTGGTCTCCGTCGCCCGTTTCGCCCAGCTCGCACCAGATTATTCTACAGACAAAGAGAGATATTGTCGCTAAACCGACTCAGTCTACGCTCATGGACAGCGCACGAGCGTGTGGCAGCGCTTTGCGAGCCGGGCACTTTGGCTCGATTCTTCTCTCATCCAAGACGCCCGATTCATCTCCAGGGTCGACCTCCGACTCCGTGCCGGCTCCAGCTCCGGTGGCCGGGGCCTTGGTCCAAGCCTTCGCCGCCCGCTTGGCTGCATCCACCTCCGTGGCCGCTCCCGATGCCACTGTTCCATCAACCGACGTTGCTCAAGTCCTCTCCGTTGGTCTTGCTGCTCTGAATGCCTTCCTTCAGGTTAACGTAACTGGTCCCATACTTCCCGAGTCGGCGGCCCTCAGCACCCTGCTCACCAAAGCCTGGGCCGATGCTCAATCGGACAGCACAAATGCTACCCGAGACCATCTACATAGGGCTTGTCTCCGCGACCTCGAAGTCGACGGCGTGTCGCCTTACGCATACATTCCTCACTTGGAACTTTTTGCTCTGGCCAAGCACATCATTGCCCGGTCGCTCAGCCATGTCACCAGTGACGTGGTTGAGATTTCCTCTGACCAGGAATCGCTCAAGTACAGCCTCATCTGGTCGAGGCTGCGCGTCAACGTCTGGCACTACAAGCTTCTGACCCAGCCCAGTCTTGGCCCAGGCTCCAACTTCACTCGCAGCTCTCAGTGGAGCGACGTGCCAACCCTAGCATCACAGATTCTCGACGGGATCGATGCTGCGCGGTCGCAGGTCCTCGGTGAAGAGGTCTGGGCATCTGATGACGATACCTGGGGCCGCGATGATAAGGCCCAATTCCTCGTCGAGGCAGCAAACAACTACATACTACTCGGCCGAGACGACAAGGCCAGGGAAGCGCTCAAGGAAGCCGCCCAGACCAGTGGTTTTGCCTATGCACTTTCTGGCGCTCTCGGAAAGAGAACCAAGTTCCAGGAAAAGAGCATCAGCCAGCTTGTCGTGCTGGCCAAGAGTAGTGCTCAACAGCAGGCTGATGACGGAGATGATGAGGCCAAGCCGGACGCTCTCCAGCTAAACGACGACACCTTACTCGAGGAGATCGAGTTCAACAAGGAAGAGAATGGAAACGATACGAAGGACACAGTTCCCACTGCCTTGGCAGATCTCGCTCCCGACGACCAGCCCCAGCTGTCTCCCCTCGACCAAATCATTCTACTCACCGAGGCAACGCTGAAAGATGCCTTTTCGCCCCTCGACATATTGACATCAGCAGAAGTGTTACCATATGCTGTGCGTGTCATCGGAGACAAGTCGACCAACTGGCAGATCTACACTCAGGCATTGCTTGTTCGTTCACGAATAGAAGTCCACCGTAGCCGGACTGTCGAGCGTGGAGTGCTTCAAATGCAAGCTGTGGCAGATCAAGTCCTGACTGACACTACGGCTGAACTCAAACAGGTGGAAGAGACAAAGAAAGAGAGCGCAGTGGCTGATGCTGCACCGGTGATCGAAGTCACTACTCCAGATCAGGCCACGACATCGGTGCAGAGCAAGCCAACATCTTTCCTCCCAGCCCCTAAAGCCTCAGAATCTGCGCCTGCCCACGTACGTCTTCAGTATATCCACGCCCTTTCCTCTCCTCCACGGTGGCATCTTGAATCTGAGCTTGCCTACGCCTGGGTTGGTGTCGGCTCCTTGGCCTCTGCTCTGGAGATCTTCAAACGCCTGCGGCTGTGGGCCGAAGTAGCCCTTTGCTTGGCCAGTGCTGCATCATCCGACGATGAAGACGGTCGGGGTAGTGGCGGCGACGAGAAGGCCAAGGGCATTATCCGATGGAGGCTGTTCCATCGCACCGGGGACGCAACATCTCCTTCAGACCCTGACAAGGAGGATATCGGAGAGGATGTTACCCTGCTCAAGGCCTCAGACTTCTCAGGTCCTGAACGAGATCCTCCACCGCCCAATGCGCCCCGGCTATTCTGCATCCTGGGTGAAATCGAGGACGAGCCAGCTCACTACGAGCGTGCGTGGGAGATCTCCAAGCATCGATATGCCAGAGCTCAAAAATCACTCGGCGAGTATTACTTGCAGCAGAAGGATGCAGAGAAAGCCCGGGACGCGTACAAAAAGGCGACAGCTGTCAATCGTCTCGACCCTGACATGTGGAGCCGCCTTGGTGATATCAGCCTACGACTTGCGCAGTTCGGTGATGCCGCTGAAGCTTTCAACCGATCTATTGGATGCGCAAGTGATACGGCTGGAGGCGAAGATGCCCGGACGTGGAGTAACTTGGGAAGTGCGCTATGGAGTCTTTACTGTGAAGTCAGCGCCGAGACCAAGGATAAGGGTGCGCCAACAGAAGAAGTTCCTGCTCGAGCGCCTGCGAATGACGAAGAAGATGATGTTGTCGCTGTTGCCGCCTCCAAGCCTTCAGACCGCGACCCGGCAACCCTCCTGGCCCAGTCTCTCGCTGCTTACAAGAAGGGCGCTTCGATCGCCCACGACAACTGGCGGATCTGGGACAACGTCCTCACGCTGGCCTCGCGCATGCACCCGCCTGCTTTGCCCGATATGATCCTCTCCCTGAAGCACATCATCCGAATCCGTCACTCAGAAGATGCCCTCGACGTGGACGTCCTCGCTGCTCTACTCCAGGATGCCGTACTCTCTGTCGAGAAGACTACCGGCTCAGGTGTGTATGATCCTCCCCGTGGATCACCCGAGAGACTGGTGATGCGTCTCTTTGAGGAGGAAATGGTGCCTATCATCACACAGCGCTCCGAGCTGTGGACCCTCGTCTCTCGACTCCGTGCCTGGAGGAGAGATTACGAGGGCGCCATCGACGCGGCGGAGCGAGCATGGCGCGCAGCCGTAGGATCTTCTGGCAGTGGTCTCCTCCCCGGCGCCGCGGCTACAACGGCCGATGAGGAGCGAGATTGGACTACCAACGAAAGTGCGTGGACTGTTGTCGTGCAAAGGACGGACGAGCTGGTGTCGGTGTTGGAGAACTGGGGGCCTGACGTTGAGAGTATTGGCACCCGGTGGAAGGGCAAGGCGAGGAGCGCAGTGAGGAGCGTCATGGGGAAGGGAAGGGAGAGATGGGAGGGAAGTGAGGGATGGAAAGTGCTGGAGGGATTGATGGAGGGCTTGAAGATTTCCCGGTGAGGTCTGGGGTACTTAAAAGATGTGACTGACAGTCGATATCAAAATGAGACAAGGGTTATGAGATGTGTAAATGACGAGACAAACATACCTATCTAGAGGTTTAGACAAAAAGATCAAGAAAGAAACGGATAGTGCCTGAATTGTGAACAGGGATGAATATCGCGCCTCCCCAGATAAAGACTTGGCCAAGGCGAAGTCAACATCACTAAGAGTCCGGCCATTTGGATATTAAAGGGCCTCAGGTTCCTCAACAAACGCTGACACGTTATTCACCTACACGCTACATGATACCTCGTATCTAATACATCGCTTCCATAACAAACGTAACCCTTAGCCTGCCCCTGACAGACATACCTAGCATCGTGTTTTTCTCTTCGTTTTCTTTCATCAAACGTCATCTCCATACAGTCGTTTCGTTCCATCATCAAAAACCATCACTCCTCCACTCGCCCAAATACATCCGGAAGCATCTCGATACAAGAGTTAACTTTTGAGTCGTGTGGCATACCTAGGAAGGTCCATCTTAAGCCAGGGGGTAAATCCAAAGCGAAGGGATACTCGGGCTAACCTCGCCCACCCGTCATGAAGGGAAGGAAGCCATCTATTTCTTCCCCTTCTTGCGGCCCGGCACGACCTTGAAGCCGGCAGCTTGCATGCTCGCATCATCACGAGGGCCGGTGGCGGCGGTGGCGGTGGCGGTGCTGTTGCTGCTCGAGCTGCCCTTCTTAGCAACCTCGCTCCAGCCACCTCCGTTTCCACTCTTCGAGTCACCGGGTTGCTTCTCAACAACACCGCGCTCCGCAAGCTTCTTGCGACGGACAAACTCTTCAGCAAAGTGGCGACCATCCATCGTTGTGGAGTTCGCGTAGACAGCATCGGCGATTAGACCGGTGTCGAGTGGGAGAACATCAAGGGCAGCTTGGAAGCTCGCAACTGAGGTATTTGTTAGTTACAATCCAGACATGAAGAGACCTAGACGCTACTTACTATCATTGACGCCGGTAATGCCCCGGGACAGCTCCCGGCTAACCCACTTGTTAAACTCCTCCATAGCTGCGTTGCCGCTGTCGGTCTTGCCATTGCCTGAAGTCGCGGGCTTCGACATGGGCTTGACGGGAGAAGACATAGGCTTGATGTTGGCGGCGCTAGCGGATCGACTCTGAGAGGACGGACCAGTGGGAATCTTAACCTTGCCTCCAGCTCCAACGGTAGCCCACCCGCTTCCTGGGGGTGGGGCGGCGGCGGCGGCAGCGGCAGCAGCTGCAGCCGACGCCGCATTGGTGAGGATAGGCTGGCCGGGCTTACCAGCGAGGTTGGCATAGCTCTTAGAAACGCTGGTCGGCGTGCTTGATTGAACATTGGCCTGGCTTGCCTTCTGCTTGCGGAGCTCTTCCTCGCGCTGGATTTCGGCCAAGGTCTTCTTGTTAGCGGCCGATGTCGAGGGGGTCGAGCCGGATGTAGTACCCTTAGAGGGTCCAGGCTTAGACCAGGGACTAGCGGATGGAGCAGGAGAGCCGTGACCCCAGGTGCTTGAGGCGGGAAGGCCGGCGTTGGCAGCGGCAGCAGATTTTTCACGCTCACGGAGAGCAGCAGCTTCCTGCTCAAGAATGGCCTTTCTCTGAGCAGCAGCAGCCTCTTCGGCCTTAGCAGCCTTACGAGCTTCGGCTTCTTGGATCTCCTTCAGGCTGGGGCCCTTGTGTCCTTCGGCCCCGGGGTCTTTCGCCCAAGGGGCCATGGGTGGAGGCTGCGCATTGGCAGACACATTGGTGTCAGGGGTTCCTGTCTGCGAACGGTTGTACTGTTCGGGGAGGTTGGAACGGGCGCGCTGAGCAGTTGGGGCGGGGAGGGGTGTGCCCGTGGAAGCAGGAGGAGGGAATGGCATCGGCATGTCAGGCTCCACCGGCTGAGCAGCGGCGGCGGCAGCAGCAGCAGCAGCCGCCTGCGTCTTCTGGACCTGTTGAGTCAAGGATAATGCGTCTTCAGCTGCCTTCTTCTTTGCGGCCCTCGCTGCCTTGCCAGTCAGGACAGGGGTTTCAGCAGGTGGTTCATTTTCTTCAATTTCAGCCTCGGGGGAAGCAGCTTCTTCAGAAGCATCTTCCTCAGTGGTTTCCTCAGCTTTGGCCGCCTGCTCAGCCTCATGTTGGGCTCGAAGACCCTCGAATTCTTGAAGGCGTTCCTTGAAACCCTCCGGGTCTTGCTCGAGGTTCTCAGTTTCAGGAAGACCAGTACGGATGTTAACATCAGTTGCAGGTGCGCCAATTGGCTGAGGAGCACTAGCACTAGAGCCTTGGAGTGAGGCAAGGACCTGGCGCTCAGCGTTGGTAAGGTTGACTAGGTCCTCGTCTCGAAAAGGGTCCCCGTTTCCCGAACCAGAGGGGGCGGAGGTTTGCGGGCCAACGGGTCCTGGGCCATCAAAAAACCCGCCAGAAGAAGGCATGGCGCCAATGGGCTGTTGATGGGGAGGCATGCCAATGGGGTTTGGGGATGCCATGCTGCCAAAGCTGGGCTGGCTCTGAAGGCTATGAGCGCTCGAGTGGTGCTGGAGCATCGGGCCTGGCATCTGGAACTTGGACAGTGCTTGTTGGCGCATCACATACTCGCGCTGTTGAACCATCATGTACTGCTCTTCCTGCTTGCGTCTTTCGAGGTTGTTCTGCTCCTCGGCTGTGAGGGTGCGCCCAAAACTGGGGAAAACACCACTCAAGGGAGGGACTACACCACTGTTGCCCGACGGGGAGAAAGGTCCAGCCTGAGTAGGCGGCCCGTGAGGAATTCCAATCTGGGGGACAAGGAAGGGTTCCCGCGAGTTTCCGATGCGCCTAATGAGCTGGCCCAGTGGCTCAAACTCTGGATCTTCTACCTTCTTGACACGGAGATCAGGAGTAAAGAAGTTCGCTTTGTACCAGTCATTCATCTCAAGGCCAGTGAAAGGACCTTGAATGTGTCCTTGCGGGTCAAGGTACACCCATCTCATCCGATCGGGCATGACCATTTGGCGGACTTGAGCAGCCGGAGGCTCAGCACCACCTTGGCTGCCACTGAAGGGCAGGCTTCCACCGACGGGAGTAAAAGATTGAGGGGCAGTGGCGGTGGTGCTGGGAAGACTGGATTCGCCGGTGCTGAAAACGCCCTGGGATCGAGTAGCATCACTCGAGGGGAAGAGTTCCTCGAAAACTCCGCGATTGGGTCTCATCGGGCTCTCTGTGTCGCGGGAAGGAATTCCAAAGTTGCTTCGGCCGATAGCACCGAGTGGGTTGCTCTGTCGTAGATCGGGGAGGGAGTCAGACAGGTTGCTGTCATGCTCATGAGCCTGCATTTGTGCCTGCATCGCTGCTGGAAACAGAGAGCCCATTTTGCTGCCGCGACCGATACTTCCTGTTCCAAGGCCACCGGCACTGGTAGGACCAAAAACATTGTTGAGGTTGGATAAGCCAGGAGACTGGAGCTCACCCATGGGGCTAAAGAGGGAGCTTCCAAAAGCGCTGCCTAGGTTGGGTCGCTCACGATCCGGGGTGCCAACCGTAGGGCCACCAGGAGCGGGCCAGCCGGAAAGAGTGTTCAAAGAAGGATAGCCTTTGGTACCAACACTAGAGGTCTGGCTACGATCACCTCCATCGTATCCGCCAAAGCTACGGCCGATGGAGCCAAAGTTGGAAGGGGCATCATGAAGGCTTGCACCATGAGACTTCTCATCACTGGTATCATTGTCGTCGTGGCCATGACGGTCGGCGGGGGGACTGCGATAGGGGTTGGTCTCGGAAGGACTCACAGGGCCTTCATCTCCCTGGCCGCCGAGGTTCAGGCCCGACATGCCAAAGTCGCCCGTCGATCCTTTGACAGGAGTACCCAGAATGCCTGCGCGATTGCCCTGTGGAGGCAACCCGGTACTGTCAGTATCTTGTTCGCCCCTAAGAACCGCGCTGCCTGACAGTGTGTCGTCGCCGAATGGGTCAGTGTCGGTTCGTGGGCGAGACCGCCATGACTGTTGGTTAAGGGGATTTGGGCTCTCAGCAGCCTTGCCTCCTACGTTCTCCGAACTATCCTTGGGGATGAGATGGGCCAGCCTGCTCCCGCCGGGCGCTTGACCCGGGCGCTTGTCGCCGACGGCACTGACAGAAGGCAAGGCAAAGTTACCAAATCCTCCCGCACCAGGCGTCGACTGGTTGGAAGGCGGCCAGATGGATCCCATACCTCCGATCCCGCCCGTATTAGACCGCATTAAGTTTCCAAAGGGTGGCAGCTTTCCAGGTCCCTCGCGAGAGGTAGGCTCAATATCGGAATCATCCACGTCGGCTTCCCTAAGATCAGTGTTCCTGCGGGGAAGCCAAAACGACGGATCATCACGAGAAAAGCGACCCGCGGTTGTAGGTGAAGTCACGGTGCTTGGACTGAAGGGGTTCGATTCGAGCGTCTCGCGCCGGCGAGTGCCCGGCCGCGTTGCAGACGACGGTGAACTGACACCGAAAGTGTTGGAGGCACCCTGGGATAAAGAAGCCTTGCGTCCATTCGCGCCGCCTTGGTGCGCCTCCTTATTCTGCGTCGGTGGTTTGAGAGGCGAGTTGATTTCGGTATTGAAGGCCTGCTGAGAGTTAGTAAATAAATAAACTTTGACCTGAAATTTGGGCACTGTGAGAGTTGGCGCACCTCCTTCTCCTCTGATGACATATCCTGCAAGCCCATTGGGGTTGTATCCCCAGTATCGTCCCAACAGGCGCCAGGCTCTTGTGGGATGTGGTTGTCGTTGGTCTTTCCCCAGCCCCTTGGAGCATGCCCATTAACCTGACTAGGATTCCAGCCTGAGGCAAAGAGTCTAGAGGCATTATCCGTTTTTTGCAGACGAAACATGTCTAGAAGGTCCTCCTTTGTGTAGCGCGCGGGGGGCAGTTCGTACGTCGAGGCAGGCGTGGGAATATGCGTTTGGGCAATAGGGGTCTCAACGGCGGCTGGAGGTTGGACTGCATTGTCGATTGGGGCGGGCGGCTGTGAGGAGGGCTGGCCCAAAGGAGTCGTGGATGACCGTCGGAAAGTGAGAGTACCATTAGTAGAACGGCCATCGCGTCTTGCCCTGAGTACGGAGTCAGTCAAGGTTCAGCGGTTGGCAGGGCTCTGAGAAGATGGAAGAGGCAACGGGGGTGAGTCATGAGGGGGTTGTCGGACGCAGGCTGGAGACGCAGAGCCGATTCCATGACAACAGAAACACGCTTCGCGAGCATCTTGTACCCATGGCGAGCGAGATCTCGAGTCCCCCCAAGCCTCCGTCGCAACAAACCAAGCCGAGTGCTGCGCAACACACGACATACTGTACACTGCACACCGCACACTCCACGCGGGGCAACAGGGAGACACGGTACGCAGCACAGCATTCCGCCCATAATGACCAAGCCCAAAGGCAAAGACGCGAAAGGAAAACAAAAGGGGAATGGCAACTACTTACCAGTCTCCAGAACCAGCTCCCCTCCCATCAACCCTTCCCCCTCTCGAGTTGGTGTTCTGGCCAGCGGCAGCCGAGGCGAAGCTCGAAGGAAGATTAGTCGGCATGGTGAGTAAACACTATTGCAATACAAGAGAATGAATCAATGTCGTTTGCGTCGTCTCGAGTGCTGGTGCGAATTCGAGCGGACGAAGGTCGTAGGTGGGATGTCAAACGTCTGTTCGGATCCGAGTCAAGGGCGCAAGCAGCGGAATCGTGCGAGGTCAATCGGCCGATGGGTCGTTGGTTATGATACAAGTCAAGCAGCTGGCAAAGGGTCGCCTATAGCTGCTGTCTAGCTCGTGCAAACTTGCAAACTGGCTTGCTGAAGCGAAGGCGTAGTAACAAGAAAGGCTTGGGACTAGGCGTGCGAGAACCCGGAGGAGACACAGGCACAAAAGATGCTAGAAGCGTATTCGTACGTGGACTAGGGTTACAAGGACGAGGGGCGGGCGGGCAAGATGATATGCGATATCGTGCGAGAGAGTGATACGCGATGGAATCGGCCAGAGGTCGCGACGTGATCGTTGAAGAGATTTTCGTTTTTTCTTTTTTTCAAAAGTCCGAGGAGGAGAGGGTTTCGTGTGAGGTTGCGGTGGTGATGTAAACGCTGTGGTTTGGGTTACTGTGAACGGGGAAGGAAAAAAATCAAAAGGTTTTTTGGGCCAGGCAAAATTAGATAGAGAGGTACCTTGGGGCCTGCCAGCCTCCTCTGGGGTTCCAGTTCGTGGCGGCGGGTATCTCCCCCAGCGGGAATTAGCACTGCTGGCGCCCGACTTCCAGGTGAGTGGCTGCCGTACAGCGAAGAAGGGGCCACTGTGGTTTGGGCCCGTTCCAGTGGCCAGTGGCCCGTGTTTAGTGGGGTTGGACGGTGTTCGGGCACGAGACAAGCGGGCTTCTAGTGGCCAGAGCGTGTCAGGTGCCGGCTCACTAGACCTAAAGGGGCAATACCCGTGATTCTACCGGCAGCGGACACATTGAATTTCCTCAGGGCTGAATCCTAAACAGAAATGGAGACGAGACCAAAGCCATTCAATTTCTCGTCTCGCGTGTCTTGTGTCTGTTTCGAAGGCTTGGTCGCTTAGGGCCTCTGGCCATATTGGCTATTGGCTACCGAATACCTGGGTCAGGGGCCTTCGTCCCGTTCGATTTGCACCCAGTTTTGGTATTGATCCGTCGACTAATCGAACGGTGGCAAAGTACTTCTCCAACAGCTCGGTCACGTGTGGCCTACAGTTCCTCAGGTACCTGCTGTACCTCAATGAGGTATCCATCGCACCGCGTCGCGTTTTCAGCCTCCAGGGGAATTGGTCGAGTCTGGCCCCCTTTGGTCTCCAAGCCCGCCGCAAGATGCAATGCGACGCCCCGTTTAAATGCAAAGTGGCAGCCTGCAAATTAACAAGTGGCCACATGCATAAGGGCCAACAAACACGCTCAACCAATTTTGCACGAGGTCGGGAGGGGGCAGCCAAGTACACCCTCGCATAGCCTCCAGCTCTGGTCAGGAGGTACCAATAGATGCCAAAGCTAGGATGAAAGGGATATTAAGGGGTAGAGTATGCAGTGGCCCGTAGGATAAGTACATTAGTCGAGTCTTCACAGGCTCAGCCTGGCGGCTGCAAGTTGAAAAGTATGCCGTTTGCTTTGTTTACATATTTTGTGACTCGGAATGCGATCGGCTATCTACTTGCCAAGGTCTTCTTTTCCTCTTGGCCATACGGCTATGCACATAGGAGCATAGAATTGGACCAATCTCGCGTCACAGTTAATTCGCGACGCCGCAGGCTCATGAGAACAAACCCACGCTGGGAGTATCCGATCCCTCACTCATATCAACTGCCAAGACTTTCCCGACCTAAACGCGGAGCCAATCATCATCGCTTGGTTCCAAAAGGGCCTCAACAATTGCAATATAACAAGGTGCCTCGAGATGCCTACACGTAGTAGTGACCGGAAAACACATGATTCATGAGATGTGAGCTCTTATACCATAGCAAGTCTCAAGTTTTGATTATTTGAGAAACTAGAAACCATGTCGTAGCTAAGGCTCAACAAACTCATGATAGGTTCGTATAACCCTCGACCTGAGATGGTGGTCAAATCGGGAGTCGTGGTGTATGAGCTGTTGCCGTGTTTTTCGACATTCCCGGACCGCCCTGAGCCATTGTTTAACAATCCTCTATGACTGTCCTGGGTCTTTTCCCCAGATACAAATACAGGCCAGTCCACCTAAACCTATAAGGTGTTAGTCTATTCGATATCTCATGTCCGTTGTCAAACTACACTGAGACTCACGCGCTTGGAATTGCCAACAGGAACCAGATGGAGAAGACTACCCAGACGGAGATCGACTCGAAGAGTCCTGAAGTAGGTGCCCACACACCTAGTACTTCGCAGTATT
This sequence comes from Fusarium decemcellulare, assembly GCA_013266205.1. NCBI lineage: Eukaryota > Fungi > Ascomycota > Sordariomycetes > Hypocreales > Nectriaceae > Fusarium > Fusarium decemcellulare. Next base: position 15,503 of record JAAGWO010000245.1, read on the forward strand.
GCATGTCGTCAGAAGAGGAAGGGTGCGACTCGACCCGGCATCTGTGAATAGAGGCAATCAAGTAAGCCAGGTTAAGAATTGGGAGACACCAGCTGCCGATCGCCATCAACAAAGCAAACAGTCGGTGTTTACGACTTTGCGGCTGGGCAATAGTTTGATTCTGGCGCACTGGGATAGAGGCAGCGAACATGATCCATATCTAGGAACAGTGTGTCAGTAATGAATGCATCATAGTCCATTCAAGAATACATACCAAAACCACATTGGTCACAGAGATGGCCCTAAAAGCATCACCGCCAATGGAATAGTTGCGGTACAATGGATTAAAAAACGCCAGAAGCACCAAGTTAACATACGACGACAATAGGGCGTTGATCATGCAATCTGGGAGATGGAGTAGCCAGCTCGGCCGCGAGTTCCTTGGGGCAGGCATTGCAAGAACTTGAGGTAAGCCGAGTCGAGGAGGCAGGTATTCCGAGAATGGGTGGCCAGGGGAGCCCTTCGATGAGATTCGTGGGGATTTTTAAAGAGTGTTTCTGCGGTGACACTCCGGCAGCTCAAAAGAACAAACTTTGCAGTGATGCAGATTTGAGCTGCATCGTGTGTATCAAAACCACAAGGTTTCCATATCGTGTCAAAATGTTGAGTTTGCAGCTCAGTGACAGCCCATCTGGTGCGCGTCTCCAAGTCTCACCGTAAACCGTCAAATCGAGTAGGTGCATTCTCAAATGTTTGGTAGGAAATGGGCCTTGAATTTCTTGTTGGCACGGTCTGGTGCCCTCAACATCATCTGGTCTCCCAATACTTCGAACGCGAATTCCTTGGCCTTGTTCTGTTCATGATTTGGCGTCTGGGATGGAACCTGAATGCGAAAGACAGTGCCCTCCTTTGGAACCACTTTAAGTCCTCTTTTCTTCGTTATGACCTCGAAGACAAATTTGCGGTCGCGGACAACAATGCCTTGGATGCCGACTCGGCTCGGACATCGACTGCGAACAACTTGAACGGGGGCACCATGAAATTCGGCACTTGCCAGTTTGATTGCTGCGCCGGGGCCGCCTGTATATACGTCGTTGCCGAGGACCTCTCGGGCATAACCCAACCACAACTGGCTCAGCGGTTCGTATATGTGATACTTTTGGCCATCCTTGGGAACATCATGGAGGCCGAGGCTACGTCGTTCGCGAGCAGACAGGGGCTTAGGACGCTTCTTTTGCTCAGCTTTCTTCTCCTGGCGAGCTTTTCTACGCGTGGCGCGAGCGTTGATGGTGGATGGTGGGGGAGAGGTCGGTCGAAGGAGGAGCGGTCGGTATTGGATCTTTTCCGAGTAGATGCGATTGACGCTGTCTGGTGAATGCGCTCGGGCTAGCAGCTCCCGCGTTGGTTCCGGGGCTGCGCTAGACATGGTTGTCGTAGACGAGGAAGCTGAAGCTGACGAGCTGAGGTTGGACAGTTGGTGATGCGAAGTCTTCGGCAGAAATTGTTGCCGCGCTCCGACAGAGTCAAAGCTGAGCGGATTCCGGGGAAAGCACTGCTGGTCCAAGCTCTTTCCTTCACATGCCGCGCATCGGCTCGGCATAACCGCAAGATGCCCCACTCGGCCGATCTTTAACTCGTCGTTGTCGCGAACTTGAAGCATGACCAGAGGCGGCAAATGCTATCAAAACCTGGCCCCTTTGCCGAACCCGACTCCGATTGTGACGTGGCATCCTCGCGACTCTTGCAATGGTGTCGTTGAGAAGATAGAGCAGCTGATTGTCGACCCATTTGTCGACGCGTAGACTGAGCGAGCCATCCAACACGCTTCCATTCGCCGACAGGGCCATCACCAGCAGCCATGTCGCACAACGACGACGCGGTCGATTCGTCGACCAATTCCGCTCCGGACCTTCAGATCTTGGGTGATGAAGTCACGCTTCAGCCCAGCGGCTATGTTGAACAGCCACCAAGAGCGATACCCGAAGGCAAGGAGGAGGCATTGATGGACAAGTTTGCCTCGTTCCGCTCCGAACCTTTCCAGTGACGTCTCTCCCTCGCTTCTATTTACGCCATTCATCAACTACTTGTTATTCAACGGCCAGGAACGCACGCGCTGACAAGCATTGACCCCAGGTTTCTTCGCGAAGTGTCGCTCTACGTCTCGGGCCAGGGATGGCGGGCTTACGACCGCGTCATTGGTCAGCCCGTCTTTTACACTGGGTTTTCGGAGAACATGACATCGAATGTTCTCTCGGCGCCGCTTCTTCAGCAACGCATTAGCCAACTTGCCGAGCATCGAGTCGCTGTTGAAGAGCGGGAGGGTATGCTACCCCGGGATAGCAAGGACTATGGTACCAGGCGCGCTCAACGACGAAATGAAATCGAGGAAGGACTCCAGCAGTTGGCGGAGAAATGGACCGACGACATGATTTGCAAGATGGAGAGCAAGACGTTTATCCGCGGAGCTTATTATCTCGCCACTCAGCTGTTGACACGAGCGTACCATCAAGGCATACATGTTTCGAGCGAAGAGGTACTACAGCTGCGCAAGGTAGCCGAGGTAGCGGCCAAGAAGAAGCAGAGCATTGTCTTTCTGCCGAGCCATCGGTCACACGTCGACTACGTCTCTCTGCAGCTCATTTGCTACCGACTAGGCCTCACATTACCCGTCGTCGTCGCGGGAGATAATCTCAACATCCCTCTCCTGGGCAGCTTCCTACAACACGCCGGCGCGATGTGGATTCGAAGGTCATTTGGCGACGATGTTTTGTATACGACCTTGGTTCAATCATACATCGATACGCTACTTCAGGAGGGTTACAACTTTGAATGTTTTATCGAGGGAGGCCGATCGCGAACAGGAAAGCTCCTGCCCCCTAAATTCGGCATTCTCAGCTTTATCCTTGACAGCATACTTTCGGGTCGAGTCGAGGATGCCATCATTTGCCCCGTCAGCACCCAGTATGACAAGGTTATTGAGACTGAGGGGTACGTCACTGAGCTCCTCGGCATGCCCAAGAAGAAGGAAAATCTAGCCGATTTCCTGAGTGGAGGATCTTCGGTACTCTCTCTGCGGTTGGGCCGTGTGGATGTTCGGTTTCATGAACCTTGGAGTTTGCGAAAATACCTAGATGAGCAGTTGTCCAGATTGCCCAGCATTCCGACCGGTCTCGATACTGACCACCAGCGTCCCGAGGTGCGGGCTGTCCGCGAGAAACTCCTGCGTGCTGTGGGCTACCAGGTTTTGGGCGACATCAACGCCGTGTCAGTCGTAATGCCAACAGCACTTATTGGAACAGTTCTTCTGACACTTCGTGGCCGTGGTGTTGGCAAAGAAGAACTGAAACGTCGCGTTACCTGGCTCACAGAGCGTGTGCGTGCCAAGGGTGGCCGGGTCGCTCACTTTGGCAATGCGCCCCTTTCCGAAATCATTGAGCGCGGCCTCGAGGTGCTGGGCAAGGACTTGGTGGGCATTGTTGAAGGTCTCGCTGAGCCCACGTATTATGCCGTTGATCGCTTCCAGTTATCCTTCTATCGCAACATGACGATACACCTGTTCATCTATGAGGCCCTTGTCAGCGTGGCCATGTACACCCGCGTCAAGAGAGGAGGCGGCCCTCAAATGCAAGACATCCCATTCGATGAACTTAGGGCACAGGTTTCGTTCTTGTCGTCACTATTTCGCGGCGAATTCATCTTCTCTGGTGAAGGCCTCGATGCCAATCTGGAAAAGACGCTGCGAGGACTCGAGGCTGACGGCGTTATCCGTGTTGACCGTGATGCCGAAGGGAATGCTACCATGGTTGGACTTGCAGATGGTGAGAGAAAGGCCGGTAGGGAAAACTACGACTTTTACTGCTTCCTCATATGGCCTTTTATTGAGGCCACATGGCTGGCGGCGGTCTCGCTCATGGGACTTACGCCCCCTCTTGGTGAGAATGGAGAGATCTGGATCGAACAAGGCAAGGCATACAGCAGCGCACAGTTGGTAAGTAGATACCCGGCCTGACGGTGGAGCACATGGGTTCCTTGTTTGATAAGCTAACAACCTCCATGTAGCTCGGCAAGACGCTCTACCATCAGGGTGATCTGTCATATTTCGAAGCTGTTAACAAAGAAACCCTCAAGAACTCATATCTCCGTTTCGAGCAAGATCAACTCCTCCATGTGGTCAAATCCAAAGACCCCAAGATTCCGCCGCGCATCCAGCTCGACGCTTCCTGGCGACCGTCCCGGGATCCCAAAACAGGCGCCCTTCTTGCCGAAGGCAAACTGTGGGACTTTACTGAAAAGATCGCCAGTTCGCGCCGAGAGGGCAAGAACCGACGTGATGGAGCTACTGTCAGCAGCCGTGTTCTACGCCTCACGGACGAGCTCGGCCGCAAGTTATGGGAGGAGACAGTTGAGGCAGGGCGGAGCGGGAAGGGCAAGGTGCCCAGCCGACTCAGCAGTGAAGAGAAGGAAGAACTGGGTAAGAGTGTGAGGGAGGCCAAGAAGAAGAGAGAGGAGAGGGCACGAGCCCATCTGTGAGGGGCGGGTGGCTTTTTGGGCAAGCCTGTACAACATTTTTGTCTGTCGTCAGCGAGTTTTGTCTCTTGTTCAGTCTGGGCTATTCCGATCCCTCAGGAGTTTAGCCAGACACATTCATTTGTATATCGTCATATCCTTCTCATGCCACAGAGCAGTTATCATACATGTAGCCAAGCACAGTGGAACAATCCCCTGTCTATCTTTGTCTTGCAACTCTTGGACAGGCCGTGGACTGTCCGGGTATTCTCTTTTCATGGTTTACTTCGTCGTATCGTCTACGCATCCTTCGGGTCTTGGGGCGGAAGGATGATGTTATCTATCAATCGCACCAACGGACCTCCGCTGAATCCTAGATCCTCACCCTCAGCCGCCTCCTCGACCGGCAGCATCCTAATCGCTCCGCTCAGCACAGCTCCGCGCGAGGGGTCCACCTCATCTACCTCGAGCAGCGTCTCTGGGTCCGCAAGAGAGATGTAGTCTACCTCGAAGCGCACGCGCTCCGTAGGAGGCAGCTCGGCTTGAACAGCAGACACGGCTGTGATAAAGTTGTGCGCTGCGCCAAGGATGCTGGACCGATCGCGCAGGTTGGCTGATGTGTATACGGCAGCAGCGGTGTGGAGTGCGCCAGGCAATACTATGGCCACGGCTCTTCTCCGAGGACCTAGGTATACATTTCGGGAGCTGAGGGCCAGACCATCGGTATCGCGCTCGGTAGGGCCAATGACGACACTCGTAGGGAGGAGAAAGTCCTTTACCATGCGGCGGATGACGACTGTCTGTTGGACATCCTTCTGACCAAAGTATACACGCTCGGGCTGGACGATGTTGAAGAGCTTCATGCACACCGTCGCAACGCCGCGGAAGAAGGTCGGCCTGCTTGCGCCCTCAAGAACCTCGCCGACAGGCGTAATAGTCACGAAGCTACCCTTGCTATCCACCTCCTGGCCCGGGAATCCACTCGGATACATCTCCTGCGTGCTCGGCGCAAACACAGCAGAGATGCGCCCCAGGTTACCACCGTCGTCGGCAAGCTCCCTGTCCAGCAGCGCCAGCTTCTTCGCATCCTCTTCCCAAGTGACAGGGTACGAGGCCAGATCCTCACGCACACCGAATTGGGCGGGGTTGACGTAGACGCTCACGACAACGTGGTGGTTCTCCTTTGCGGCGGCGCGGATGAGTGAGAGGTGGCCCTCGTGCAGGGCGCCCATAGTGGGCACGAGACCCACGGAGCGATGGTTGATGACATGGGGGTTTCGCCAACGGCGGAAGGTATCGACGGAGCGCAGGACGCGGATTGGAGACTTGGGAAGGGTTTCGGTGAGGGATGAGGACGAGCAGGCCGAGGCCATGGACCGCACGGTCGTGAAGGTTGTCGAGGGTACTATCGCGGAGCGATGTCGGAGAAGGCGGAGGAGGGCCATGGTACCGAGGGGTTAGGAGAGTTAAGAGTTGGAAAGTGTATTGTAAGATGAAGAAGGAAAAAATTAAAAAGGATTAGGAAACCAATTGACGAGGAGGAAGCCCATGGCGCAGCAGGACTTTTCCCTCGTGATGGTTTCTGCCGCGGAGTTCTGGGGACGGTTTTGGTGGTGAGTGTCAGTGGAGTTTTTGGAGAGAGCAGGGGTGTTTCTTTGGAGTTGACGTTGGGGATTCAACATGTAACAGCTACCCTATACATTTCATGAATCTGAATCTTTTCCACATAACAAACATCTCAATTTTTTGTATTAATAGATTGGAGTGTGTATAGTAGAAATTTGAGATCCTTTTGTTTGTTGAAGGAATTTTCGAGACTTCCCGTGGCAAAAAAGTGACACAACTTTTATGCAGAGGACGACGTTCGCAGCGAAACGCTGGTGTAGTGTTACAACAAAACCAATACGAAAATTAAACGCGAAAAAAAAAGAAGAAAATGATGATTCAAAGCGTGAAGTGGCGTTGGAGGTATTGCGAATATAGGATACCTGTCATCAATCACGACTTCATATGTTGCTTGATATATAGGAATGAACGAACTGCACAGCATGGGATAGGAAGGGTTAGCAATATTCACCTTCACTATGTCACCTCTACACCCGAAGAGAAGAAAGTTGAAAAATGTAGAAAAACCCTGGCAAACTAGCAGAGTTCAGAGTAGATGTGGGCAACAGGCATTATGCAAAAGATTGTTCAAGGCAATTGTCTATGTCATTACCAAGTATAGGAGATTAGCCTGTCAAATACACAACCTAAACGCCTTTTCTATGCAACCAATCCCCCGGGCGAAGCCCGTATGCTTTCCATTATCCATAACTGGCACCAGGACTGGGCCATGACCATCCTCTATCCACTCCCAGTTTCTATTATCCATATTCATGAGTAAAAGCGCATTGCAAGTCGGGTCACATCTTAGGCCATGCCGCCCTGGATGTTCTCCTGCTTGAGCTTCTTCCACCTGGTACCGAGGGCGACAAAGGTGGTGATGCCGGTGGCCGCAATGGCCATGGCAAAGACAACCTTGAGGCCGTGCATGTATCCGTCAATGACAAGCGGCAGCTCCTCGGGAGTGAAAGCCTCGCGGAGCGCGGTAGCTCCAGTAAGGATAAGAGTTCCCTTGCTGATTTGAGGGGCGTGCTTGGTAACGTCGAGGACCATCTGGTTGACAAAGGCAGCCTGACCGGCAGAGACGAGGAATGCACCGCCAAGACCCTGGAAGACTGTAGATCTGTTAGTAAGGCGAACATGGTTGATCATGGAAGAGTGACAACTTACACAAAAGGATACCGGTGGCGGAGGCAAGGTCCTTGGGTGAGACTGTGCCCTGGACAGCAATCATGGGAATCTGGAAGGCAGTGCCCCAGCCAGCACCAGCAATGATCTGGTAGCCGATCCACTTGCCAGTGTCTGTGTCAACATCAAGAAGGTACAGGCAACCAGCACCGATAGTGGCAACGACGGAGCCACCGATCAACAGGGGCTGGTAGTAGCCAGTGGCCGAGACAAGAGCACCGCTGATGATGGTCGAGAAGGTGACAGCAATGATGAAGGGCAAGTTGCGGACACCGCTGTTGGTGGGGCTAGTTCCGTGAACCGACTGGAAGTAGATGGGGATGTAGTAGATGGCAAGGAAGAAGGCACCGGCGAAGATGAAGGCAAAGGTGCTCATGACGAGGACGGTGCGATCCTTGATGAGGCGGCCAGAGATCATAGATCGCTCACCCTGGTACCAGCAGGCAAAAGCCCAAGTGCCCATGATGGCAACAAAGCCAACGATGAGACCGATGACAACAGACGAGTCCCAGGGGTGAGCCTGGCCACCATACTGAACGGCAAGGATATAGGAGATGGTGGCGCCCATCATCAGAATGATACCGATGGGGTCCATCTGCAGAATCTTCTCCTTAAGAGAAGCCTTCTCAGGGATGGCAGTACGAGGAGTCTGGAAGAACAGGAAGATGATGCCGGCCGAGACACCTCCGATAGGAAGGTTGATGTAGAAGCACCATCGCCACGAAACGTGGTCGGTAAAGGCACCGCCCAGGAGAGGACCGATAACACTAGCCACACCGTACGAGGCACCGATGATACCAGTGAAAGCAGGTCGCTTCTTGGGAGGCGCGGAGAAGGCGATGATGGTGTATGCTCCCGCACCAAGACCTGCGGCACCGACACCAGCGATGGCACGACCAGTGATGAGGGCTTCGGCGTTGGGAGCGGCACCGCAGATAACGGAGCCGACCTCGAAGATTATGATGGCGATGATGAACGATGTCTTGAGTGGAAAGTACTTGTAGATTTTGCCCCCTTGGGTAAAGTTAGCGATAGGGCTTAGCGAGGTCAGGGGCTTTGGCGAGAACTTACAAGTTGACTGAAAGGCACCGACAGTCATGAAGAAGGAGGCGCCATACCAACCAACCTTGTCAAGACCCTGGAACTCCTCAGTGATCTTGGGGATGGCAGTGGCCACGATGGTCTGGAGGCATTGATGTTAATAGTTTGATCGGCCACGACCAAGAATGGAGTAGAACCTACCAAATCAAGCGAGAAGAGGAAGACACTAAGAACCAGGGCGAGGACAATGAAGAACATCTTGATACCTGATGGGTATTCATCTTCACTGAGGTCATCTCCGCCGTCAATAGTGCCATCGGTGACATCCACATCCTCTTGCTCTTCCTTCTTCTCCTGAACTTCTTCTCCTCGCAGGGTAGAGGCGGTGGACTCTGGTCGTTCCTGGTTCTGGGGAACCTCGAGCTTTGATGGTTCGGCGCTCATTGTGGGCGATGGCGACGTCGATTTCTGGGTTTGTGCCGTCATACAGGATCCAGCTCTTCAATCGAAGATTTAAGCTTATTCCACGCTCAAGACCAATGCCGATGTCGTAGAACAGTGCCTTGGTGGCTTAATATTGTTGATCTGAGGTCTAGACCATCGTCAGTGGCGGCGAGGAGGAGGATCTTATAATCTGAGATGGCCATGGTGTCGATTCAGTCACATCTGCCATGTTGCTCGCACCCAGGAGTTAAGCCCTCCCCCCATGCACAAAATCCGCAGCCCTTGAGCCGATAACAATAGAGAGTTGCATGGCCATAACGCTCCTTCGAGGTTTAGCGGAGTGTCGGACTCCACTAAATGTCCGCCGCATATCACCCCTTCAAGAGATATCTCGTAAGCACATTCCGCCCAGGCTAGGCAAGCGCTGACACTAGAGCAATAAGCTCCCAGAGGGATGCGGACATTGGGTGACACAGCACGAAGGAGACGTCCCATTGCTTGGTGTTAGGCCGACAATGACGGTTCTGTGGCTGCCGTTGCTGTCGGGGTTTTAGTTTGCTCCGCCGGCTCGGACGAAACGCTCAACGGCAACGGCGTCAGGACCCTGCTTCAGAACGCAACCCTTTGATTCAGCATTTTCCAGAATGGGGAAACTTAAGGCGAGAGAACCATGAGGTATGAGGTGGCCTTATCCCTGCCACGTGTTAGACCGTTTCGTCTTTGTGAGGAAGTCATCTTAACGTACCATCAAGATCTACGGTATCCAGTCAGATGGCACGGTGGGTACGTTGCAGGCTGGTCGAGAGCCTCACGAGACCCCAGTACATAACGCTTGGCATAACAACACCAAAGATACATCCGTATCGAGTCGGATAGTTGTTGTAGCTGTCGCAGACCGACTCGAATTGAGTTCGTCAGACAATGATCGCGGCATGACTCATGGTGGAGGATATGTAGCACCAAATACGAAAATTTAGACGATAATAAGACTCATTGCGCCCAAACACCATCGTGAACAGAGTTGACGGGAGCGGATGTGTATGGTGTGTAAGACACGGCGACTTTCGGTAGCTCCGGAGTTAAGGCGGCCGCTCGCATTCAGAGAGCCTAGGAGCAAATACCCGAACGAGGCAGGCCTCGTTTGCTTGACTTATTCTCCTGGTCATGGCCGTCCACGTCCATCTCATCTAATCCCGTCAGCAATTTGCTGGCGCTTGCGTGGGCGCAGCCCTATGAATGGCCCCCGGACGAGAAATGGGGACCCAGCGAGAATCCTAGGGGAAATCTCTGGACCCGAGGACTGGGTGCAGATCACGAATCCTGACCACCCACCCGGTCTTGCCCGGGGCCCAAGCTTCAGAGTAGCAGTGTCTAGTGTGTGAATCAACTTTCACGGACGGACCACGGAGCTTCGAAACCAAGTGCCTGCGGAGTCTTGTTTGGGAAGGGTTGCGGATAAATGCGGACTTTGTAAGCTATACGCTGTGCATACGCCCCGATCGTCTTGCTCGTACAGTTGTGCTGACGAACTGTCAATGCACGCCATGGCTGGATTGTTCCGAAGGCCGATCTGGTCTGTGGCTTGCGCTAGAACATTAACCGTTGCAATCTTTGCGTGCTCGGAGCTCGGAGTCATATTGAGCCTTGCCCTTTGACTTTCATGGCTGTTGGGTTTTCGTTTGTTGGGTGCGACAAGTCGCGTGAGATCTCACGTGGGATGCCTCGTTTATCTCGTAAGTCAAGCCACGAGCATTCACCAGCCTTACTGGCGGTGGCTTGTCGCTTGCGGGGTGAGCCTCATCCGAGACTTCTTGGCAGCTAACTTGATGAGGTCAATTAAGCGGTCCGGCAACACAGCCGGGGACTTGATGCCCGGCGGCGAAAGGATTTCGACGATGGCGAATCAACAATCAGCTCAAGAGGCTGTGAGGGACATGAATAGGCTGAATACAGTTACAAGATGGCTAGAAATGAAGAATCGCTGTGCTCTTTCTTCCAATTGTTGGCTAGGCATACAGTACAAGCTCGGCAAAGCTAACCCTATCGATAAGAGCTCCAGCTTCAAGATGACCGTACCCCGAAACGACAAGTAAATAGGCCAACACCGACGAATCTCCCAAATATGCAATTGAACTTCCTCATAGGCTCAGTTGATCCTTAGCGGCATCTAGACAGGCATAGATTTCTGGAGAACCTGGCTCAATCACAAGCTGGGAACCGCAAACGATAACCGTAGGAGGAGCAATTGCCGGTGTCTCGCCCGCCGGCGATGGAAACCTTTCCCAAAAGAGGCAATAAACTGCAATCTCCCACTCCAGCACCCATGCCACCTCAGTCAGTTTCACAGCTTCAGAGACGCCAGAAACACGGCTTGACGGCTTCCCCAGTTACGACTCTTTGCTTCTACCCACTCGGGAGCCCTGCGTCCTCCACAGTTTGGCAACATTGCTGTGGAGATTGTGGAGGAGGCGGCGATAAGTAAATGCTTCCAAGCTACCCCTCCGGCCAGGCCATGAGCAGCTATAAGATGGGCGCTCCCCTTGGCTCAGGAATTGCAAGAGCCTTGACTTCTCGTCACCTTCGTCCTGTGTATCCGAGCTCTGTGCGACCCTTGATGATCTCTTGGTGCCGCTCTTCGACGACCCCTCTCCAGCGATTCATCACCACAACACATCGCCGCTTCAGCACCATGGCCGACCTGTTTGTCAACCTCGAGGCGCCCAATGGCGTCAAGTACCGACAGCCTACCGGACTCTTCATCAACAACGAGTTCGTGCCCGGCTCAGCAAGCCGAAAGATTACCTCCATCGACCCTGCGTATGTGCCATGACTGGTCAGCAATTACCCGAGAACCTTGTACTGACCGTCGATTGTTTGCAGCACCGAGAAGGAGATTGCTACAGTTGATGCCGCCAGCGCTGATGACGTTGACAAGGCTGTTCGGGCCGCCCACGCTGCTTTCAGGGATCCGTCATGGAAGAAGCTGCCCCCTCCTGAGCGAGGTGTTCTCATGAACAAGCTCGCCAACTACATCGAGGAGCGCAAGGAGATCTTTGCTACCTCTGATGCTTGGGACAACGGTATGTCATAGTCGAGTTTCTTGAAGAGATTGGATCTATACTAACTCACTTCAGGCAAGTCGTATTCCGAGGCTCTGGGTCTCGACCTTGGCGAAGTCGTCAACACTATCCGTTACTATGCCGGTTGGGCAGACAAGATCCACGGCCAGACCATCTCTGCCAACCCCCTGAAGCTGGCTTACACCCTCCGTCAGCCCCTCGGCGTGGTCGCCCAGATTATTCCCTGGAACTACCCGCTGTCTATGGCCGCCTGGAAGATCGGCCCGGCTCTGGCTTGTGGAAACACCATTGTTATGAAGGCTGCCGAGCAGACCCCCCTCAGTATCTTGCTTCTGGCTGATGCTTTCAAGGAGGTCGGTTTCCCTCCTGGTGTTTTTAACGTCGTCAACGGTTTCGGCGCCGAGACTGGCCCTCCCCTCGTCGAGCACCCTCTCGTTGATAAGGTTGCCTTCACCGGCTCCACTGCCACTGGCGCGCAAATCATGAAGATGGCCTCCAAGACGCTCAAGAACATCACCCTCGAGACGGGAGGCAAGTCACCCCTGCTCGTCTTCGCCGATAGCGACATTGAGGAGGCTGTCAAGTGGTCGCACATGGGCATCATGTCGAACCAGGGCCAGATCTGCACTGCTACCTCGCGCATCCTGGTCGAAGATAAGATTTACGATGACTTTGTCCAGCGCTTCCTCGAGACCACCAAGACCGTCAGCAAGGTCGGACACCAGTGGGACCCCGACACGTATCAGGGTCCCCAGGTCTCTAAGCAGCAGTATGACCGCATCCTTGAGTATATTGAGATTGGCAAGTCTGAGGGCGCCAAGCTCCTGGCTGGCGGTAAGCCCGTTGACGCTTCCAAGAAGGGCTTCTTTATCCAGCCCACCGTCTTCGGCGAGGTCAAGGACAACATGCGCATCTTCCGTGAGGAGATTTTTGGTCCCGTTGTGGTTATCACCCGCTTTAGTTCCGAGGAGCAGGCTCTCGGTTTCGCCAATGACTCGTCCTATGGTCTGGGCGCTGCCGTCTTCACCAAGGATGTCGAGCGAGCTCACCGCGTCGCCGCTGAGATTGAGGCCGGCATGGTCTGGATCAACAGCAGCCAGGATAGCGAGCCTTACATTCCTTTTGGCGGTGTCAAGCAGAGTGGAATCGGTCGAGAGCTCGGTGAGGCGGGTCTTGAGGCGTACAGCAACATCAAGGCTGTGCACGTCAACCTCGGTTCCCGTCTGTAAGCAGTAGATTGCTGGCGGAGAGCACTAAGTTATGACACCGTTGATGACACTAGAACGGGCGGATCCAGGAACAGGCGCTCGGCGTATATCGTATTTATTAGCATGCATCCCGAATACCATAATCGATTTTAGTCCAATCATTTCATTTGGAATAGCTGCATGTGTATCTGTAGTGTCGAGTGAAGTTGAGGCGAAGCGCAACTTGCGCCTCTTTTGGGCTGTGCTGCCCTTCTGTCCCCGCCGGCAATAAACATGCCGGCCCGCCCACTTATAACCGCATCACCGTCCTGCAACGTCATAGCTATTAAAGAACGACCCTCGGTAGTTGATGATACCACAGCTCACGCGACATTCTGTCTTGGCTTGTACCTTTCCCCTCCTGCAAGCTGACCTTGACCCGAATCCTTTGAGAGCTCCAAGATGACAGACCTTCCTCCGCCGGATTATTCGGATCTGGACCTGCCATCCTACGAAACCATTACCAACACCACAAGCGGCACTACCGCAAATCCCCCCGCTAAGGAGATCCTCGGCCCGGCTACCCTTTACATCGCCGGCCGGTTCATCTACTCGACCGATCCGCAGGCGCCGCCCCTGTACGAGTTCTCCCATTCCATAGGCTATCTCCACGACACAGATCGCAGCGTAAAAGTAGAGCGGGTTGACTCGATCGTCAAGACGTCGGCTGGAACCCCCCAGGTCGTGCTACGGAACCGCCATCTCTTCGACCTCAAGCACCCGACAGCCGCCGAGTTCCCCAACTTTGCCTACCATGCTGAAGCGGCATCGCGACGTTCACTATGCTCACTTGGCGCTTCCCACTTTCGTACCGGCAGATTGCTGAGCAATGGAAAGGGCTATAGATTCGAGCGCGCAGTAAGGGGGAGCGATCGGAAATTCGAAGCCCAGGACGTATTGTTTGAAGCAAGCCCGTCGCGGGAGAAGGCGGTCGGGTACGAATGGAGAGATGCGCAGGGGAGGCTAATAGCCAGAGAGGTGGAAGATGAGATGGCGAGCATGAGCCTGGTGGTGACGGCTGAGATGGGTTACCAACTGAGGGACGCCCTTGTTGCGGCGTGGATCATCAGGATTTGGTGGGAACTATCAAAAGGCAGCTCTACGGCCCTTCGTATGATGATGGTGAGTTTCACAACTGTTGATGGCACTTGAGCGTTGAAGGAGATTCTTCGATTGCTGATGTGATCATAGGCTAATGCGTCGCGAGGTCAAAGAATCGTGAGTTGAGGCGCCTTGGCTAACCTCGCCTAAATGTCCATACATCTATCTCAAGCCCAGAAATGGACAGGCCTGAAGTCACTTGACTCGGTACCATTGCAATGGCCTCGTGGACGAGCTCGTTCGCTCGCTGTTTTATGTTCGACAATCCATAAACTCCAATCGCTTTGACGAATACCTTTATTACCCGGTACTCCTCTTTCGTATGCAGAGAGGAAGACGCAGCAGACTGCTCTATCTCCAAAAATGCTTTTACTTTGGTAAAGTGGACACTATGGGAGTGTTTGAAATGAACTTTTGGGTTCTTTCATGAACTGCTCAGAGAGCGCTCGTTGCTGTCGATAGGCTTAATAGATGTCCCATAGGGTTATCTTGCCATCTTTCGCACCAGCAGCGATCCAATGGGTTTTCCTTGCAGTAGCGATGCGTTGGTCCTTGACACTGAGCTCGCTCCGAGCAAGAGGGCCCGTCTTGTTACTCACAATGCTTTGGCTGGAGCTTTCTACCGGTTCTGCGCTTTCTGTGGATTGCAGATCCTTCTCCCTAGCTTCGTCTGAAGCTTGAACGTTGGCGAAGGCGACGGCATAGCACCCGACTTGATGCCACTTGAGCACGGCGAGCTCCTTCATCGTCTTGGCGGAGTAGACCCGAACCTTGGAATCCCATCCTGCTGTGGCGAAGATTCGGCCGTCGGAGCGTATCGCAAGGCTTTGCTGGCCAGAATGTTTGGTGTTGACAGCCTTGAGCGGATCCTTCCAGGCTACACCTTTCCGAGGAGCGGTTGAACTACTCTGTGAAGGCAAGGAACCGAGTGCCGCTGACAACAGAGATTTTTCGGCCTTGGGTTCTTCGTCTATAATCTCGACTACCCGCTCAGTGCTTTGCGGTGGCTCGGAAGCAATTCCGAGAGGAAAGAAGAGTTCGGTGGGGATGGGGTGTTTGGCGATAATGGAATCGGCGCTTGAGGTGATGAAGAAGTCATCATGGATACTCAAAGATAGGACAGGCTGCGAGTGGGCCTGACAATGATATGTTGTAATCCATTCGCCGTCAGTTTGCAGACGTTGGACGCTTGCGTGGCCGTTCTCGAAGGCAGCGATGAGAGTGAGGGCATCTTTGTGGTGGATGAGAGAGAGACACATGGCCATACCGGTTTTGTCCTTGGCCTTGAGGGTATGGATCCGTGTTTGGGATGGTAACGAGTAAATGTCAATCTATTGATTTTGTATAAGTCTTGTCTCAGGTAGTGCGCAGTGGCACAACTTACAGCATCTGAGGCTAAAGTGTTTGGCACGGCGATGAGAATTTCGGATGCGGTGTCGAAAGAGCCGGGCGTGCTGGAACAGGCGGCAAAGGCGCAAAAGTTGAGAGTGTTGACCTCCAAGAGATGCAGCATCCATGGCTGTGCTCTGGGCGTTGGTACACCCTCGACGGGCAGGGTGGTACTGAGACGGACCTCGTCTGCCTCGCTGAGCTTCCACACGATGAGTTTATTATCGCGTCCGTGCCTGCACCATACTGTAAGCTTCCCCAACTCTTTAGGGAGTGTATACCTACGTGATGATCTTGTCGTCGCCCCAGCCGCGGATGCCCAGGATGGCCTTTTCGTGGGCCTGCCAAACGGCTCGGGGCCGCATAATGGTGAGGTCCCAGAGCACGACGAAGCCATCTGCGTCGCCCGTGATGAGGCGCTCGTTGCGTCTTACGAATGTCGCGGCGTGCACCTGGGAGCCGTGGCCCCGGAGGATGGACTTGGGCGACGGCGTGCTCGAATCCATCTCTGCGACTTTTTAGGAACCAGAGATTGTCACGGGGAAGTTGAGTGCCCCGAGGTTGAGGTGGCATCGGATTTCTCTTGTGGATGCATGTGGAACGGCAGGTGCGCTTGGAGCTTTTTGCAGTCGCGGCCTCGGAACCAGGAAATGATGGCAATCACGGTACGTTACAATTCCGAGGGAGAAAATGCAGAATGCATAAAACCTGTAGCGCTTACAATGCTTTCGCTTTAAATATATTGCTGCAAATGAGAAATAGCTATCATGTCCTTCGCCTATGCTTCGCTCCGTGCTATCATGAACACTGACTGCATCAAATCAGACTTTTTAAAAGTACCAACCCCGCCCAGAACCCGAATCCAGAATTACACCGGACACGAGCGAGATCGCTTCGAACCCGCCCAATCCAAGTAAGTGATTGTGGTCTGGAGTGACCGAAACGCCTGTTTCAGCACAAATGAAGCTAGACGACGATAGTGCTTGGGCTTGAATTCTTCCGGCACATCCTCCAAGTCTTCTTGGCTCATCTCGCGCATGGAAGCATCTGCTGCGATGCCCAAGTACTCATCCTTGTGTAGTTGGTTGCTCCCGAAAGGAACGAGGATGCCGCCATACTTTAGTAGCAGCGTGTTGAGGATGAGACGGCACATTCGCCCATTGCCATCGAGGAAGGGATGGATATTGACAAAGATGTGGGCATACTTTGCTGCGAGGGCAATAGGGTCGATCTCGCCGCAGCTGTAAGCATCTTTGATATCTTGATTCAAGGACTTAATCATCTCCTTCATCGCGAAGGGGACCATACCGTGGTTCATGAACGGCGTCAATCCAGCGCTGACGGGGCATTTTCGGTATTGACCAGCATACTCTGACCAAGGAATATCGGCGGCGTCTATATTGACCATCAATAACTCGTGCGCACGGAGGATAATAAACTCTGAGAGGTCCTTTTGTCCCAAGACGACCATCTCGAAGAAGTAAAGGGCTGCGCTGGCGTGGCCCGTGATCTCATTTGCGCTTCGGAAGATAGAAGCTGGATCGTGTGGCCGACCCATTCGCTTCAAGTCGTTCTCAATCTGCGTATAGTAAAAGTCGTCTGTAATGATCCCGGAGAAGTCACCTTCAAAGGCCCGCTCGCACAGCTGATAGGTGACGGTGAGCCCAGCGCCAGCTTCCTCAATCATGTTGGAGCCGTATATCGTGGATACTAAACATCTCTTGAAGCTTGCGACGAGATGGTCCTTGGGCTGTCTCTCGGCAATCACCCTATAGGCGCGCATGCATGCCGTGACAGAAGTGTGGTAGTCGTCGATATCTTGCTCATCGTCATGATAGGCATCGTCCATGTGCAGGTTTAAGGATGAACAACGAGCCTGCCCATCGCTGATGGACTCGATTATCTCGGGTACCGAAGGCATATCGTCGAAATGGGTAGATGTGTTACTTTTAAGGAGGGAATATTGAACAAAGTCGGGTTGTCTGAAAGATGGATAGAATGAAACGAAACCGAGCAAATGCCTATGAATGCCCATGTTATATACTGCTTTCCTTGTGACTCAAGTTTCTAATCTCGAGGCAGGTATCAAGCCATAGGCGCGAGGGTCGAGTCTCAGTCATGGTATACTTTGCAACTGCGTCGATGCACTGCTGTTAAGCTTTTGGGAATCGCGACGCAAAGCATAATATGCCTGAAATAGGAAACGATTAACTGTTTTAATATCTATGAAATAGAAAAAAAGTATGGCCTTTTCATGTTCCGTCTGCGAATATTTAGAATAGAGCCTCACTGCAAGACTGTTGACTCTGCTTCGGTGCTTCCTCCCAGGGGTCATGGTCGGCCAGCCAGAGAAGCACCAATGACAACCGCCGTGTCCTAGTCTGTAGGAATTGGCTGCCGCGATCCTTCCTCGGTGAGCAGAGGTTGCTTGGTTGTGGCTTCTGTTGCTACATGAGGCGATTGCTACTGCCATACATAGAGATATGTGGTTGAGAAAAAGACAGCCCAGCCAGAATAGTGAGATCTAACAAAAGGTGGCGTTTCTCCTACAAACTAATCGAGATCACCTCAAATTTTATAATAGCCTAGTGACATTGGGGCACCCCAAGTCTAAGAATACATCAAAGTACAAGGGTACACCAGGTTTCGGAGAACCTCTTCTGCTCGCGGTCAAGCTCGTGTCAGCTCTGATTGACACTCTGTCCAACCTCGCACAAAGCACAATTTACGCTTCGAGACTCATGCAAAAGCAAAGTGTACCAGGCAGCACGGTGCAACCTCCTCCGTGTAGCCCGGGCGCAGCGCACATCGTCTGATGGGGGTTCGAGTCCTGCCGCAGGAGCGAGACATGGGATGGTGCCACGGGCTGAGATGGACATTGACAGGCGCTTCAATAAGCGAAAGGGCCCGCGGATGGATGGGAAGGGGAGCAGACCTTCCCGCTTGCCAGTCCGGCTTCCGGCAAAGGGGGCATGCATTGCAGTGAGGCCAAGTCCTGATCCTGGGCGCCACATGTGCAATGCATGGGAAGAGAGACATTTTGATCATGGGCCGTCGAGGCGGCAGATGATATTTGCAATGCCGAGCCTGGGCTGGATTTCCTCTTCAGGGACCCCGGGATATTAATTACCTGAATGACATTGCATCAATTTGTCATGCAGAGTCATCCTGTGAGCGTCATTGTTTCTCGTGTTGGGCCCTCGAGGCCCGGCCTCTAATTCTCTCATCACACACTCTGGCGAGAACAAGATTGAATGAGACACAGGCAGACGCCATTCGGTGCAATGGTCTCAGCATCTGTCAGCCTAGTTTTCCGAATCACAGCCGAATGCCACTCGCTCACTCGTACTCGCACGACATCCGGAGTGGACATCCGTGATTATTGGCTTTTTCAGCCCACATCGAGCGCATATATAGCTCCTACCTACCTACACCCACCATGTTAGACAGAGGCCAAAGCTTAGAAAAGGAGCTGCACATTCACTCGCTCATATAAACCAGCAGCTCGGGTTTTGGCGGGACGAAACTCTTTTTTTGCCTCTCCGTGTGCCGTGTTGCTGCGAGGCGTCGGTTATTCTGCTGCTCCGGTTCATTCTCTTGCATCGTTCGTTGCCGGCCCTATCGCTTCTTGGTCCCACGTCCGACAGTGGGGCAGAGACAATCCCGAATCTGCGCGGTCTTCTGTCCCGAGTCGGGGATCGAGGGACCGACCGGCTTTGTTGCCGTGGATCCCTATGATTTCATTGAGTCTCGGTCTCTCGTTCAAGGCCGCCACGGGCGTGTGAGAGACTGTGTATCAGGGGGTTGAGTGATATTCTTGCCGTTTCCGCCTTTCAAGACAGCTTCTTCAATCATCACCAACTTGAACGCCAATTCACTCACCCTGGCCCTCTTATACAGAGAGGTCGGGAACACTTTGAAACTGTGTCTGCGCACCAAGGCCCCGATGAGATCGCCGTACTTGGTGTTAGCCCCGGTGCGGCGATGCAAAATGACGACCCCCGAACCAGGAAGCCCATGTCCTTCTCCCAAGAGTGGCATGGCTACCAAACCATACCGTATACCGCCAGGGAGACCGACTCTCAGTTCAATGCCTCGTACGCATTCACACACTCCCAACAACCGAACGGGGCGGCGGCGATTCTGTCCGCAGATGCTGGTTTCAGTAACCAGGGACCGACAGACTCGTTCCTGGATAACTCCAGAGGGATGACAGTCCAGAAGCCTACAACGACACCAACAAAAGGGAAACGAGTCCGGACGGGATGCCTCACGTGCCGCGAGAGACATCTTAAATGCGATGAAGCATTGCCCGATTGCATGAATTGCCAGAAGCGAGGCCGTGAATGCAAACGAGGAGTACGTCTCAACTTTCTTGAAATTAACCTTCATAGGCCTGCTTCTATGCCGTCTCCCGAGGAGTGGGCAGGTACGAGTTCGCCAGCCAGAGAGGAAGAAGCTGGGCTGACCCCGAGTGATAGTCGAGTTTCAAGACGAGTCTCGCGATATTGCCTCCGAATACCAGGGTGGGCTCGGTCGCTATGCTCCGTATGATCTGGGACTCGAGGATCCCAATAATCACCGAGAATTGAAGCCCCCGAGCAGAGAGGACGAGTTCCCAGAGTTTGATAGGCCCCAATCCAGCTCACGGCCGTACAGCCAGGATGAAACCACTCCGAGGAATTCAGAGGCGTCATTGCTGCAATATCAGGATCAAGAGACTAAGCCTGAAGGTAACGACGCTGGCGGAGGAATGATAAGTGACGTTTCCAACATTGCCACTCCTTCATCGTCAACTCATTCTACCGCTACCCCGAGAGCGGATTTCCACCAGGAGCAGCTCGTGACCATGAGGAATCGGACGTCGCCGCATCAACCGGGCATGGAAGCAAACGTCGTATTCGAGCCACTTGAGTTAGGAAGGCCGGCGAGGATTGACAGCATCCCCCTCGAGCGCGGCTTTCAGGATAGCCCTATCCAGCAATTCTCTAGCGAGGTTGCCGAGACCGTCGGACGCGACATCCTAACCTCGGCCGAAGAGGTCTACTACATGCAGGTCTTTGTCGAAGATGTCGGCGTGTGGATGGACTCGTTCAATAGGGACAAGCATTTTAGCCGTACTATCCCCTACCACGCCCTCAAGTCCACAATGCTCCTCAATGCTCTGCTCGCGTGCGGCGCAAAGCACGTTTCGCTGGTGTCTGCCGAAAACCACGACAAGGCTTTGTTCTACTACAACACCGCCACCACGCAGCTCCTCCGGAGCCTGCAGAACCCCGACCGAAACACGGCCGAGTGTGCCACGACAGCAATCGTCCTCAACGTGTACGAGATCATGTCCGAGAAGCCCGCCCAGCGGATGAGCCATATCGCAGGCTCCCGGGCTCTCATACGCGAGTGCGGATGGAATGCGACAACTACTGGGATCGGGTCAGCGTGTTTCTGGCTGAATATTGGGATCGAAGTTCTTAATTGCCTCGCGACTAACTGGCAGACGACATGGAATCCCGATGAATGGGGCATGGACTTGAACTTTACCGGGCATGACTCCAAGGACGATTCAAACGACCAAACCTGGGTTCATCGCATCCTCTACATTGTCGCTAAAGTCGCAAATTTCCGTGCCACGACGACGAAGCCGGAGGACATGAACCCGAGGGACGAGCAGATCTGGATCGGAAATCGCATGTCGCAATGGCACGAACTGAAGAGGCTTTGCGATAGCTGGAACAATAGCTGTCCAAGGACTATGCATCCATTCGGTTATGTGAAGTCGTCAAAGCCAACTGGAAAGTCAGCATTCCCTCGCGTCTGGTATGTCAGCTTCCTTTCACCTCAACTTGGACGAGGCGTTGAATAACACATCGATAGGATGATCCAACGTGAAGCGACTATAGGTCGTTTGCTCTACCACGCAACCCACTGCATCCTCTCGCAGACACACCCCCTCGAGTCTATTACCTCTTCTGAGAGAATGCGATTTCTGCAGTTGCATCATGCCTATCAGGTCTGCGGCATCGCCGCTCACAGTACAGATCGCGGAGTTGCCATTGTAGCCATACGATGTCTAGCCATCGCCGGTGCCATGCTCACCAATCCTATCGAACAGGCCGAGGTCCTTGACATTCTCGACAGAATAAACTCGACGAGTGGCTGGCGTTTAGGCGCCGTAGAGATAGAACTCAGAAAGGCTTGGGGCTGGGAGCGCATGAAACTGCCTGTGCCAAGTCCGAAGACGGATACGAGCCAAGAACACGGAATGGCCTCAGTCCGGAGAGCGTCGGTGCCCCTAATGCCGGCGAGGGTGTCGACACCACCAGTGATGGCTGCTGTAGGATCAAAGACACCGGTTAATCCGTTGAGCTTTGCTGATTTCAAGTTGCCCAATCATCCGTACCAAAACTGGTACGAGCCACCGAATCGGACAGGACCATTCAACCCGCCGTCGCTCTAAGGGTGCTGATGGTTCGCAATCAACTGGTAAGTGACGTTCTGGAGGAGACGGAAAAGGGGTGAAGAAATAGAGAAAACGATGTTGAGGATGCTCATGTATCCATTGGCGAAAAGTTCTTAGACGGCGCTGGAGTTAAGGCTATGGGTCTATTGCTCTTTTCTATATTCAGGGACTTGGCGCTTGTTTCGGTTTCAACTCAAAGAGTAGACGAATACGTGTCGATGCTTTTATCTTCGGCCGAGGTTCGTGGTTCTCATTGGGAGCTTCCTCCGGGCTGGAAGTTCATGCTGTAACCGCCCGACTTCTCGTCCTTGGTCATCTGGAAGTTGTCCGTGCTCAGCCCGAAAGGCTTCAAGATGCCATTTCCTAGATTCTTCAACTTGCCCCACATTTCAGCCATCTCCTTCTCCTGAGCAACCTTGACACGTGGCGGCAATTCTCTTAGCTGGGTACGGACGATGCGCAGGTCTGCTGGGGAGAGTGTCTCGGGACTGGCCGCGAGAGCCTTGTAATCCGCCTCGGCAGTTGTGAGATTATGCCAGCCCCCAGCTTCGGAGCAAGCGCGTGCGCGCCGCATCATTGACTTGAGCCGTATGCGAAGGATGTTGTCCTTGAGAGCCTTGACAGCGTCTTCTTTTGGCTCGGGGGCAGGCGCGGCTTTGGAGGCACCAGAGCTGATGATTTCCTCTTCAACGTCATCATCTTCCTCGTTCTCAGCCTTTTCCTTTCCCTTTTCACTTTCCTTGTTCGCATCAGGGTTCAGCAACGGGTCAGTACGCTCGAGCTCCTCCAGCTCCTTAATGGCAGCTGACGCCGCTTTGATGGCTTCCTTCCATTCCTCTAGCTTGAGGTGACAAGCGGCAACATTGCTCTGAATGACTGCCCGTGGATAGTAAATGTGTTTTGGGCAAGTGCTCATAGCTTCTTCATATTTTTCCAAAGCATCATTATACTGCTTGGATGAGAATAGAGCGTTGGCCTCTTCTTTAGCTGCGTTGGATTCTTTGACCAAGGCCTATGAAAGTCAGAGATGCATAATAGCTGAATGTAGCGAGAAAAGGTAAAGTGAGATCATACGTAGAGGGCCGTGGGGTGGACAGGATTCAAGAAAAAGGTAGATTGTGCTGAGATGTGGTGTGGAGCTTATTTCAGGGAACATTCATCTGAACGCGACTTACTTCTACTTCTTCCAGTGAGAAGGTCGGAGTATCTTCCTTTTCCAGTTCAGCCGTTGCCGGTTTCGTGGCCTCATCGGGTTTGGATTGAGACGAGCTCATGTTTCCTAGTTCAAGGAATGGTAGATGTTGTGGAGGCCAGGTGTTTCGATCTATCAGGAGTGCTGTCCTCGTCGAATCTTGTCCACCGAGTCTGTGCTTTTGAGAGAGCAAACAGAATGCAAAAAATTTCACGCATATAGTCGAACGAACACGAAAAGAAAACGCACGCTGTGGTTGTAGATGATGACGGAGCTTAGAAGCTGGTGATGCTTGGTCAGGGTTTATTTCCATGGTGACTTCCTAGCCGAGAGCCTCACGGTTACAGTGGAGGCCGTTCCCGACAACGCACCCGCCTAAGCCGTAGAAGGCTTAGCGGTACCCAGAGCCCACTGTAGATGCCCCGCTGCGGGGGGCCTTTCTAGTGAGGGGCTCCTCTACAATCCTTATCGTTCAGCGCCTGCACTCCCCGCACGTGCTAGGAGCTGAAGTGAGGTGACGGGTAGCAGTTATCGCAAACGCCCGCAAAAAAATGCCCCGCGCCTTCGATCGGCGCCGATGAAAACCTCGACGATCACCTCAGCTCCCGCGCTTTTCTCTTCTCTCCCGCTGTGCTTCTCTCTTTTGGCTGCAGGTTTCTGGCCTTTTCACTCGTCGCATTCATTCAGCACCAGCCTCTTGATACCCTTGTCTCTTCTTGTCTTTGCTTCTTCTCTTAAATACC
This sequence comes from Fusarium decemcellulare, assembly GCA_013266205.1. Taxonomy (NCBI): domain Eukaryota; kingdom Fungi; phylum Ascomycota; class Sordariomycetes; order Hypocreales; family Nectriaceae; genus Fusarium; species Fusarium decemcellulare. Next base: position 39,475 of record JAAGWO010000245.1, read on the forward strand.
CCTTTGGTCTATTTGCTTCGCCGCAATGACTCCTCGCACCGAGTATGTTTTCGCCGACTCTTCTCGTCGGCTTCCCCCGAAAATCTTGAATGGCGAGCAACGCGCTGACACTGGCTTTCTTGATGCAGTTTCCCACCCGTTCGGGCCTGTCTCTTCGACATGGACGGCCTCCTCCTCGATACCGAAGACATCTACACCGAGTGCGTCAATATGATCCTCGAAAAGTACGGCAAAGGCACCCTGCCCTGGTCCATCAAAGCCAAGCTCCAAGGTCGCCCTGGACCTCAGGCCAACAAGATCTTCCACGACTGGGCCCAGCTCCCCATCACCCCCGAGGAGTACGTCGCCGAGAACACCGCACTGCAGAAGCAGTTGTTCCCTCACACCAAGCCGCTGCCTGGCATTGTCGACTTGCTGGGCCACCTTGGTCGCACCCGCTACTGGGACGTCAAGGAGGGTGCCGCCGCGGATGAGGCGAAGAACAACAACCGTGACAGCGAGCCGCATCGCGTCCACATTGCGCTGGCTACTAGCTCTCATGAGGGCAACTTCCGAGTCAAGACGAACCACCTCCAGGAGCTCTTTGCCGTCTTCCCTTCGAACCGCCGCGTTCTGGGCGATGACACTCGTCTGACTCCCGGACGTGGCAAGCCTCTGCCTGACATCTTCTTGCTTGCTCTGAAGACCATCAACGACTCGCTCCCAGCTGGCGAGCGCCCTATTGCTCCCGAGGAATGTCTTGTGTTCGAGGACTCGGTTCCCGGCGTTGAGGCTGGCCGTCGCGCTGGCATGCGCGTCATCTGGTGCCCTCACCCGATGCTGAAGAAGGAGTATGCTGGACGTGAGGAGGAGGTCCTTGCGGGCCGCACGGGCGAGGCCGGAGAGGTTGATCTCCACCAGGTCGGCGAGCTCAACGACGGCTGGGCTGAGTACATGCTCAGCCTGGACGACTTCCCCTACGAGAAGTTTGGAATCGTTGTTCCGGGGATCGAGGTCGAGGAGGAATCTTGCATGAAGGAGGCCCCCGAGGAGGTTGTGGCCAAGGAAGCTTAAGCAGAAGCATAAGCAGAAGACGGTCGGAGGTTGGTTACAGCCGCTGCTGGCCGTTCGGTCCGCGCATCTTGATGCAGGGGCCCGGGTGCGCTCTTTTCTATCGGTCCCGGATAAATGGAACGATCAAACGGAACGGAACATAGAAGGGAGACAAAAATAGACAAAAATGGGCGATGTTCAGGTAGAGACAAAAAACGGATATAGACGGGTTGGGCGGACCGGACAGAACCGCGCGTCGAGATGTCTGCCTCACGAGATATCCCGACGATGAATAATACCACAACATAAGACAAGCCTCTCAGATATCATATCGCACCCCGGAGTCGTCCCCGTCACCGGTATCGTCAATCTCAGCCCGCGCATCTAGACATCTGAGATGCAGGGAGCGCTGCGAGTGTGGGGAGATGAATGAGACCACTTCGGGTTTCAGTAATACCACTACAGTGCCGGCTTCATGTGCTTTGACCAACGTGGCACCGTGCAAGTCGTGCCATTCCGTCGACGATCTCCCTCCGAGCGGGTTCTATAAACTTTGGACTTCTCGTCGGTGTCTCACCACGCCTGGAGCTGGCCTCCCCAAGTGCCTTCTCCCTCCAGGACACCCAATGGCTTCTATATCGTCTTTGCCGCTCCATCTTGTTGCCGATATTCTTGGTCTGCTGGACAATATCCAACAGCTACCCCCGGTCTTGCTAAGCCACCGCATCTTCTACTCTGCCCTACTGGATACTCCGTCGCTGCCCTTGGATATCCTGCGTACTCAGATCCCTGAGAACCTGCTGCCCCTTGCCGTTGCTGCGTATACGTCACAAAAGTCCATCCGAGACTTGAACGGCATTGACGCCGAAACCTTCCTGACCAAGTGCTATGATCAGCCCCTTCAAGATGTCGGCGGCTATCAACTGCACTTGACTCTTGCTCAGGCCCTCCAGGTTGGCCGCATCGACGATGCATTGTCGGAGCTGCGTGATGAGTTTACTTTGTGCTCCTTGCGTAGACTCTATGGTGTGAATCACGATGATCCCATCTCGGACGATCAAGCACTCTCCGCAGGTGAAGCATACCGCATCTCGCGTGCTCTATACCGCTTCCAAATCTACCGCAACCTCTTTCTAGATAAGGAAGAGGATCTCTTCCCGTCTTATGACCAAGACGAGGATGAAGATGACTCCAGGCCAGACAAGGGCCAGAAGAAGCTGTTCTTCGACCGACATTCACCTTGGGTTAACGAGCAGCTAGCCTGTGTCTATGACTATCTCGAGACGAGACTGACCGGTGGTGCGTCCCTAGACTCACTCGTCCTGTTAAACGGATGACTCCCCCTATATCCCCTACTCTGAACGACTTGTTTTAACATTTGTGTCTTGCAATATAGTCATGCTGACCATCCTGTCTGCGACTCCAGCCTATCGACAAGTCGTTGTCAACGGCTTTCAATGGGGCGAGAACCTGACAGATTGGCTAACCGAAAAGACACAGCTCTTTGAAGAGCAGCGATGCGTGAGTAGTCCCAACTCCCCTCGACATCCCGTTAACTAACCAGCCCTCCAGCTGTCCCTCGGCCTCCCCCGCCTCAGCCAGCTCCTCAAAGCCTCTACATACGAAGAGTGGCAGTGCTCCCTCGGCGAAGCAAGCAACCTCTGCCAGAGCTGTCTCGAAGAAGACCTCGAGGAGTTCAACCGGGACAAGAAGCCGGATGAGAACCACGGCGTCTGGCGGGTAGCGGACATGGACCGCCTGGCCCAGGAAGTCGATGCCGACGATGACGTGACGGACGACCATCCTCGTCAGATGTGGACCAAGGTTTATTACGATCGAGTCCACGAAAGGTTTCGCCTAGGAGACCACGCCTTTGCGCCCATGAGGTTTGTCTACGGGCTGAGAGGCATTGGGTATGTCATGTGGGATGGGAAGAGGATGGAAGATGAGGTGTGTAAGGGAACTGTGGACAAGGCGTACAGAGGGGATCCTGTTTTCTGAGCATATTGGTTATTGCATTGCGATCTGGAGTACCTCTGTGGTCTGCATTTCTCTTTTTAGCGACGATCACCGGCGTGGTTGTATCATATCATCAGGGTCATCATTCTAGTGTCCATGGAGTCAGACGAGTCTAGGATTGCTTTGAACTTGGATGTACATACGCAAAGGACTGTTGAATAGCTCAGAGATTGCACAAGTACGAACATCAATAGGAGCACATATTATTGACGCCCACTAGTCTTTACACAGCGGATCCCTTTACCTCACCCAAGGACAGCAATCACCATGAAAATGATTCATGTCGTTCATCGATTCAGATGCAGAGCAAGAGCGAAGTCAATAGCACTAAGAGGAATAGACCGAAAGAACTCCGAGGTTTCGCCTCAAACAATAGGCCAAGAATGGGAGGAGATTTTTGTTTTATCGTTTTTTCTTTCCAAGTCTGTCTAACATATTGATGTTGCATAGCTACTTTCACTTTTCCCATAGAACACCTTTCCTTCTTTCCTTTAGACTTTCCTGGTATGATAACAGATCAAAGAGTTTTCCGTTCTAGGGTTCATCGATCTAGTTCCTCGATCTTTGCCCTCACCCGATCTTTCTCTGCCTTGAAAGACGTGCCAACACAGCTGCTTCATGGTTTGGTATCATTAGTGCCCGAGCACCATCAAATCTAGACTGCGTCATTTCCACCGTCATCCCGTCATGTCTATATCGTCGGGATCCGCCAGTTCCAAACAAGACAGAATAGTGTCAGTATCCAAAGTCGCCCAGTTCCCCCCCTCAACAAAAACACGATACCCTTCCATCTCTACCCGAAACCAAACAAAGCGATCACCCCGCTACATGGCCTTTTGCAGTACAACGCCAGCTTCGTTTAGGGCAGCCGTATGATGACTATGGAGCTGAGAGTTCCTCCGCGAGTGTAATCCTTTCCACCTGACTCTTCTCGCTAGGATAGACGGGAATCTTGGCGAACGCGCCATCGGCTATCCTCCGAGAACGTGCACTTTCGACTGTCATGAGGAATGCTCAATCCTGAAGACATGTTTTGTGACCCCAGAGCCTTCCCAGCATGTAGGACAAAGGAAGCAGGAGAAGGGACCGTCAAATGGGATCCATGGACTGTCGAAGCAGGCTCCAGGGTTCGCGGCGGGGTTGCTGGCTCGGAGTTGGCCAAGGACAGTGGCGCTGCGGGATGCTTGGAGTGCTTTCACTATGAAGACTGACCGGAGGGTGGTGACCCTCCGGTCAATCTTCATGTGTCGTCACTGGTCAACTCCAGGACAAAGGGTTCTGTGGATGGTCTTTGGTGGCTGAGCCATCGTCCTAGAAAAGCTCTCGGGCTTCCAAAGTCCCAGTAGTGGTGTGCAAAGTTGGACACCAAATCCGACGACTCCTCGCAGGGTGAAAATTGCATTGTTGCCTCGCTAACCAATTTCGACAATGTAGGGAAACTTGGCCCAACCAGTTTGAGCCCACGGCTTAGTCTTGTCGAGGTGTTTGGTCTGCTTCTGTCTGCTCCTCTGTTGTGTGATTGGATCTGTCCGAGGCTAGGGCAAACGACTCGCTGTCGTCGTCCGGTAGCACCACCTTCCAGTCTCCGTGTTCAGGCTTCCTCTCGACCCATTTGCCCTGAAGCATTTTACGGATGATTGGTGGAGCCCGACAGAGTACTCGCGAGTCAACTCGCATGTCTTGCGAAGGCCTGGTCCCGACGCTCAGCCAGAGACTTATCTAGTGTCCCGCCAGTCTTGCTGCATCTTGGCGTTCCTTGGGGTCATGGTTCGGGGCAGTGGGCAGAACGACCTCGTATGATATGCTGTTATGCCAATACGGAAGAGGCTGGCCGACGATACCGACCTTTTCTGGTCGCCGGATGCTGGCGAACTTGTATGTCTTGACACCTCGTGCCGCATCGGAAGAGGGACTCTTGTCCCCGCGCGGCCCGACGTTTATGACTCTTCAGTATGTCGTTACCTACCAGGAGAAATTGAACGCAAACAGAAGTGCATGGCTCATATTGCACCCACTCCTGGCCTTCTGGTTGAAATACCTGCTGTTTGCCTCCTCATACAGCCCTCTATAGCCAGCTGACTTGTAAAATTCAGGATCAATGAGATGACAATGGATCGCATAAAGTTGAGCAGTCGTTGTGATATTCTCCCAGTTCAAGTGCTTCCAAAGGAACCCGTAACGGCCCTCATTAGGGCTCCTCGCCTGATTATCCCAACCCTTAGGATGGCAAGCTTTGCCAGATATAGTTGGCGTTGGGGCTGTTTTGGTAGCTCTTTTCTTTCAGGCTGTCCAAATAGAACTTCCTGACTGTACTTTGGTTCGCTCCGCTCCACCGAAGGCCATGGATATACATAACGGTCCGGGGATGGCGTATATATAGTTGTGGTGTTGATACTGGACCCGTGATCCAGCCATGAGAGCGACAACTTCCTTTGCTTTGTCAGAGGGCTGGAAATTCTGCGCGAGCGAACGCCTGCGAAGCGTGCTCTGGCTTTGGGGCTTTGGACCCTTCATGGCTGACCCAAGAGGTTTCTGGGGCACGTCATAGTCGTTGAAGGCGTATTCATCGTCTGATTCCTCGTCGATGACCATTGGTTCTTCCACGACCGGTGTTTGCCGGCTTGAAAGTCCGTCGATAATGCCTGAAGAACCTAGCTGATGCAGCACAGATCCCATCCCCAGCTCAGAGGGTTACTCGCTTGCCATTACTTCTTCGTCCCAATTGATATCCTTGCCCCATGAGACCAGCTTCTTGGGATGCCCACTCGTCGACCTGTGGATAGCTCTTGATCAATAGCGGAGCGAGTCAATAATATTATCGCTGCGATGGGACTTGGAAGATGTCCTAGACCGAATCGATTATAGTTATCACTAACTCGAGAGCGCTGGGCCATTCTGATGGGCTTATCAACGTCTTCTCGATCTCTTCAGTAGTAGGAGGCAATTCCGATTGTAGGCGCAAGGCTATGTCGGCATTGAAAGTTGTCGACATTGAATGCCTTGCATCCATATATATATATATATATAACGATAGCGCATCTTCTCTTCCAAATTGATGCGACAAAGATGATGCTGAGACCAATCGTGAGGAGGTCGCAATGTGTGTTCTGGAAGGTTTCCATTCCGCATCTTAGTTAAAATGATGTCGCTGAGGCCTCTCTTGACCCCCCAACATCGATTGCCTTGCCGGTGCTGATAGTCGCTGGCTCGCTGCTGTGATGTAGCTTACCCATTTGAAAGGACGTTCGATGCGAGCGCCGATTCCGATTGACATTCGATATGTTTTCTTTGAAGGACAAGGCCGGGGGTGGCATAAAAGCCGCACCCAGAACGATGATGTGCTTCAGGTACCATTTTCGAAAGTAGAATATCAAACAATCCTCAATCGAGATGTTGAACCTCACATGTAGAAGTTCGCCTACCAGCCCTCAAGGCTCTGCTTGAATCGGCTGCCTGCGTTTCAAGCTCGACCAGCTGGCCTAACTGCTTCTTGGCCTCTATCTGGCGTAGGAGGATTTCTACCTCCTTGAACGCCGTTGTTGCCTCTCTCCGTGCCGCCGAGACGACATCCTCCATCGCGTCCGTCTCTACGGCGAAGTTAGCTCTTCTGCGACGTGTACGACCAAGCTTTTCCGTCAGGGGTCAGCCCCCCAGGTCGACTAATCCAGACTCGATGGCAAAAAAGAAGATGTCTTTGAGGAATTTTGGATACCTGTGAAGACGATGTGGATGGGGTCATGGCCTCCTTGTTTGAGAAACATTTGATTGTGTCGCATAGGTAGGTGAGGATAGCGGGGGCGTAGCGGTTGTGGATGTCCCATTCTTGACAGTACCGCCCTTTCCATAGAGTCGCGAATCTTTTGGGAGGTGGGTATCTCGGCCTTCATCTTTGGCCTTGGTGTGTCGCCAGATTCGGACATGGCGCAAGGGAGGCGGTGGAGCGCGCAGCAGACTGGAGATTGTCAATCCGCGTTCTAGGCAAACCGGTATCTCGAGTCTGGATACATGTAGACATGATATCCGGCACCTTGGAGGCTTGTGACAGGGCTTTGGTACGCTCGGGTCTGCCCTGGTGTTAGGCATCAACTTCCTAGAGTCCTTTGGCGTGATGAAGGGGTGTTCCTTGAACAACACCGCCCAGAGCCAGCTGAACAGGAGCTGAGATGATTGTCCCATATAGGTCAATGAAGAGCAGTCAGCCCGCCACGAGAGTCAATATAGCACCGGTGCTAGCTTGACATCAGTGTCTGTTTCCTCTGTGGTCGGTGGAAACCAAGCATTCTCAGGTGTAGTGGTGATCGGAAGGCTGCTCCCGGAGTGAGCACCCCGGCAAGCACTGAATTTGGCCTGTAGCTGGTATCTGTGCTCTGATGAATGATGGAATTTGACCTCTAGGAAGCCGAGGGGGTCCCGCACTGCCTGCGCTCGCCACCATGCGCCGCACAAATTGAGATAAGGGCTTGGTTTTGGGATCAACAGCACGTCCTAGGTACCCAAGTTCTTTGGTGAACTATCGTTGAAATGGGTGTAGAATTAGACGGGCCTAATCCTTGACAATGGTTGGGATCATCGTGAGCCGAGCCCTGAGGGTGTACAGGGTTGTCGATGCCTGATCCAATGAGGATGTATAGGTTGAGGATCAGGACCAAAAGGGCTCAGGTATTTTTATACGTTGGAAGACCCGGCAGGGCTGGGATAGACCGAAGTCTTCCCTTCTTCGCCTGGATGAGTTTTGCCTTGATCCATTGTTCCAAGGACGAGGTAAACATGGTGCTAATGCAGGTAAAGAAGAGTTCCTTGCATCTGTGGCATCTGACGACTCAACGCCTGTGAGGTGACTTCAAATGCAAATCGCGACATGAATGGATTTGGTTTGCGGGAACAGCTCAGTCGCTGGGCGGTTGGCAGTGTCGAAAAGGCGAAAGGCGGTGGTTTGCGAGCTTCCTAGTGGTGCGCTTTGGGGGAGTCGTATGGCTGGTGACTTGGCTGTGTCGACGAGAACGGGGGAGGAGCTAGCAGGACCAGCCCAGGCGAGTGCTTGTACTCAATCGTGACAAGCACCCACCTGATTGGAAGGAATCATCGTAGGAAAGTGAGGCGTAGCGGATACAAAACTCGTCGACACCTCCGACCCCCGAGGCGAGTGCCTGTACTCAATCGTAACAAGCACCCACTTCAGGGGGACCGGGGATGGGGCGCCATCAGACGCGTAGCGGCCCGTTAAACAACAAGCTGCCTCAAGATAAGAGGGATCTTCCATAGCCAAGACCAGGAATGTAGGGAAAGTGAGGCGTAACAGATACAAACTCGGCAACACGTCCCGACCCCGAGGCGAGTGCTTGTTGTACTCAATCGTAACAAGCACCCGCCTGAGGGAGGGGGATAGAGCGCGCCCCTTGGATGTGCGTAATGTTGATAAGCCTCACGATAGGAGGATTCGACCTTACCCGAGACCAGGAATGTAGGAAAGCAAGGCGTGGCGGATGCAAAACTTGTCGACGCTTCCCACCCCCGAGGCGAGTGCTGTTATACTCAACCGTAAACAGCACCCGCCTGAGAGGTTCATGATGCTGGTGAGCCTCAAGGTTGGTCGAGGTTATTCATAACGGCCGATAACAATGCCATTCGCCTTAGCACGTTTGCCACTCGTGTGCGTGGCCAGTGGTAGGTGAATGCAGCGAGAAGCAGGCGTAGTCTCCCCTTGCCGTGGCCTTGAGAAAAGTCATCCGTGGCCACGGCAAAGGTTTCCGGTGAGTACCAGATAGAGCGGCGGCAAGGTGAAAGGAAAAATATAGGAGAGATGGTTAAGTTGGAGAGGGAGGGAGGAGAGGGGCATTTGTTTTTTTTTATGCCGACCATGGGCCGCCAGCCTTATCCCAAATTTTCAAAAACTTGAAAAAAAGTCCTCCAGACTCATTATTACTCATCATGGCCAAGTTTGGAAAAGTCAGCTAACATGGTACTACTCCTCCTTCATCACGGCTCCTTCATTACGGCTTGCCCCAAGGCAGACAGCCTGACGACTGCAACTCATATCTGCGCTCTGACGATACTGACCGGACAACGTCGACAAGTTGATGAAATCGATAATGGCTTGCCACATTATATCGGTATCGGGAGTATGCATGTCACGGGGGCTTTCGGCATGCCCTGAAACAGGTCCTGTGCGGTCCCGTCGACGACTCGTTGGCAGCTTGCATTGGACTATATCAGCCGCCTCCCGTCTGTTTCGACCAGGAATTTATACCTTCCCATCTGAGCTAGCAAGCGGGATCTTGCTTAGTACAACGGAAGCTAATGTTGGTTAAGCATTCCGAGTGGACATGCTGCCAAGAATATCACTTTAGATACACCCACAACCATCCCGACCATAGTCCCCCTATCATACAAACAAAATCCCAGGGTAATTCCGTGCCGTTCTGTGCCGTCTATGTAGATCCCACGGTAAATAACAGAAATGTTCTCCCCGTATCTGCACCGCGCCGACCCTCGCCCCACGGCTACACGCTTTCCGCAACCCAAGGTGGGCTGACTCAGTCTCGAGTCTCATAAGCCGAAGCCAAACGCAACGTCAACCAATCTCACGGATTACCCATTGAAGCCTGGGGCATCGGGTATGCGTCACCTGTAAAGATCCAATCCAAGTCGAGTCCCATCTCGATGTCAGCAGGTCCCGTCTGTCCTAGTAACCCCTGCCGAAGCTGTGGTGGTGACACATCCTGCTGCAGCTGGACCTGGCCTGATAGTCCATCATCAAGTGATGTGCGCGTCCGTTTTCTAGGGGCAGAGTCTGTTGTCATAGTCGGCGATGTCCGCCGTGCCCTAGCTGTCCGCCCATGGAGCTCCCATTGTCGCTGCAGGAGGACCAGGAAGTCCTTGGCCCTCTTAGCGCTCTCCCACGTCACACCGAGCTCGTCCAGTGCCCGGAAGCAGGCGCTCAGATGCAATCCAATATCATTCTCCCCTTGGCGCTGATAGTTTGTAACCGCAGCGAAGATGAGGAGTAACGCTGCCGAGCAAGCAATGCCAACGCCTTGAATGTTCATCCGGCGAAGTGCATATCGTATCTCGTAAAGTTGTAGGAGCTTAGCGATAGCGTATGCTGATTCGACACACATCATACGCGCGTGCGCAGCGCCAGGCCCCTGCGGAGGGAAGGGCTGAGTGTAGGTCCGTGACATCCACGGCCGATGAGCGTGGATAATGTTTTGGTGGTATTGCATACTGCATCACATTCAGCGGATGTTCAGAGTGAAGGGACGAATTACTGACTGTAGCAAGATGACATGGGGGAGATATTGTGTCTCACGATCATCGAGATCAACTTGCAAGACAGGGGGCAAATCAGCCTGCCAATTGAGAAGCTCCTCCACAGTCCTAACGTTCATTTCTTGTAGGGTAGAGGGTGGTATTCTTCGGCTTCCGTAGCTATATCTAAATTAGTAAATTATGTTCAGAGATCCATGTCATTACTCACAGAGCGTATCCAAGAGGAACCATTATCTCGCTCAACAAAGTCCTTTGACGGTGAAGCTCGTTCGTGTAGTCAGGCAGCGGTGCATGCTCTTCGAAGGATTTCTTGGACACATAGGGAAGCCACTGTCCAGCTGCTTCTGGCCTTGTATCCCCGCTCGGTTTTGCAACAGTAACATCCTCCATGTTAATGCGGAATGGTCGTCCAAGATAGAATCCCCACATACTAAGACGCATGTTAGATAACAATAGTTCAATTGGAATGGAAGACTCACTGGTCAACAGTATATGCTGCCCAGAAGATGTCACGGCGTAAATCCGCGGCAGCTTGAGTGACAGCTTTCTTGGTCACATATGGTGTCAAGTCCACATGAAGAGCCATGTCAAAGGCCAGTCTCATGGCCATGCCTGAACCAGATCAGCAACATCCCGATAACATTAGGAAGTACTACATACCGCTGTAAAGCCAACCCCGGGCGTCTCGTTTGCAACCGATATCGTGACTGCTAAGAACAACCATGGATTGCACTGTCGCCAGAGTAGGACAGTCCAGTTCGATCTCAAGTAGTGCTTTGGCTCTATCTGCAAAGAAGTCGGACAGAGATTTGGGGAAGGTGACAAAGGTTGGATGATGGCGTGATTCGAAGGCGGCGCCCAACGAGCATCTTGAGAAGTGTTAGCAAGATTTCTTGCCAAAGCCAAAGTTCACTAACATCGAGTTTAGTAGAGATTCGGAATAATACGGCGTGTCTTCTTTCTTTTCGTAATTGATCTTTCCTTCTTCATACATGGCGCGATTCACAACATGGAAAGCTGGGTCTTGCCACGCGAAGTAGAGGTTGACGAGATGTTCTTCCAGTTCAGAGGGTACGGCCTTGCCAAGCCCGAGACGGTCGAGGTACTCTTGTCCATCATTCCGAACTGTGCGATGGACGGTGAGGTTGTCTGGCGCAGGCATCTCGACGAGATTAAAGTTGGACGTAGGCCCGTAGTATCGCACCTGTCCTCCAGGTCCTATCTGGAGAGACCCGATGCGGTCTGAAAGCTGGTCAACAAGCGCCTCGGTGCTTTCGGTGTCACTGATGGCCTCATCGGAGCCTGGGCGGCTGGGAAGCTTGATGGAATGGTGTTCGTTTGATCCTGGTGTTGGAAAGGGAAGCATGCCCCCAAGAGTGTCCGAATCTAGGGAGAAGGGAGGTTGGAAGTTGAAGTTGGGCTCCTCAGGGTTACTCCAAGTCCAGGAGGGTGGGTTCAAAGCTAAAGATCCCGTCAACTGGTCGTCTGGCGTTGGTCGCCCAATGACTTGCAAATCGTCCGGGTCTCCGATAGCTTTTGGGGGCCCCATGATATCGGCTTGGACTAGAGCGGGGTGCGTGAGGTCGTCAATATTGTCCCAAGCTGGCAGAGGCCCGGGTGGGGGCGGAAGCGATCCAACTGTCGCATTTCCATTCTGGTCCGGATTCAACTGATTTGTACTTGATGGTTGACCCTGTTCTGGCGATTGATGAGGCGATACCGCGCTATTTGAGGGCGGCCTCGCGGCATCTTTGCTGGCGAATGTGTGTGTCAGTTTGAGATGGCCAAGAACCTTGGTAAGGGCAGCCTGCTCCTCCTTGGGCATGGGAGGAGGCTCAAGTGAATTTTCATCGATAAAGTTGCAAAGCTGCTCAATTCTGCCAGAGAGGAGTTCAATGGCGACGCGAAGAGATAATCTGCGGCAGTCAGCGCCATTTCCATGCAACCTCCTCTTCCCGTGCCAACCTACTTGCGCTTGTCGTCGCCTGCTTGGTAGCGACACTCCTTGTTCTTGTTCTTGCAGTTGGAGCATACTGGAGATGCTCCATCACACTATTCGAGAGTCAGATGTGCCTCTTTTGAGGCTTTTGGCGAATTGCATTGCCTAGGATTGAGGCCCTACAAAGCCATGTTGACCTTGTAATCATTCACTCACCTTGACTTTGCTCTCGCGACAAGGCACGCAGGCCGTTGTAACGTGTTTCCGGCGGGCCGATGCCGGGGCAGCAGAGGACGACGGCATGTTGGTGCTTCTCCTGCGCTTTTCCCGGGTATCCGAGACTTTTGTCTGTCGCTATCGCGATGAGTAGACACAAGACGTCGAGACTTGAATGAAAGCCAGAGGTTTGAGGATTGGAGCGCCCAACTCCACACTCGGTGAAGCTGAGGAACATGGGCCAGGAAGGGGAGGTTTGTGGGGAATCGCGTGCGGGGGAGATGGAGGCGATTTTTAGTTCCAGGGTCACGTTCACCCGTTCAACGAGTCAAGAACCTTGGACCCAACTATCACCAGTTGGAAGGTACTAACGAGAGACTGTTTGGAGGCAGATTGGTGGCTTGGCCACATTTTGGCCACTGACGACTCAGGATCAATCATTAAATGTCTCTTATTATGCAGCTGCAGCAAGAAACCCCGGTTTGCTCCGGCGTGGCACCGAGTAAAACACCTCGGCCTCCATTAGGTGACAGCTGCATCTGGCCGAAACTCGGACTCTAGCTAGGTTTCTATGGCAAGAACTCATCACGGGACAGAATCGGGAAAGATGGGCCTCAGGAATCAACAACAAAAACTTCCTGCCTAGATCGCGAAACGCAACATCAACAACGCTGTGTCAGGGGTGTCACCATCTTGAGCTCGAACAACTTGAACAATGGGAAATCCATCACTACAGCATCATTGTTCTGTCGTGTTCCTCGGTAAATATTCAAAAGACAAAAACGCAGCCCATATTTCGGATACTTATTGACTTTTATTCTCTTCTCTGCAGATTCATTTCTACACGACTACTCTCGAAGCTACAAAAGTCTTCCTGCATGGATACCACCCGTAATCAAAATATCATCCGATGTGTGGTATGCGCTCGCGTTCGACAGCAGATACACGACAGGTACCTTGAGGTCTGTGCGATCTCCCATTCGTCTCATGGGCGGTTCGTTATTCATAATGTCACTCAGATGAGGGTAACGCTTGCAAATATCCAGCGTCATATCCGTCGTCATGTAACTGTTTTTCAAATCAGTTCCTTGTGCATTATTCAAAAGAGGGTCGCGCCAAAACTTACCCAGGCGAGATGCTGTTCACTCGGATTCCTGTACCAGCAAGTTCAACACCGAGCGCTTTGGCCAGAGACACGACAGCACCCTTGCTGGCACAGTAGTCGCTCGTATGTTGCCCCTTACTCGCCACGTAGGCAGCAATGGAAGCAATCATAACGATGGAGCCGCCTCGTGGGT
>JAAGWO010000246.1:0-59793 GCA_013266205.1 Fusarium decemcellulare
GGAAGAGTCTGCGGGTGAAAGGGCGGGGAACTAGGGAGGGGGCCGATAGCCTCTCCCAGTAATTGCATTACTACCACACCTCTCTAAACTACCTTTGTACCAAAATAACTCGCTTGTTCTGTCCAGGCTCCAACCAGCAAATCTTGTCCGAGATGCCCTCCTCCTCAAAAACCTTTCGTGGATCAGTACCGAACTGGGTGAAGGTATGCCACGACTCGTACTGGACGGGCACAAGAATATCTGCTTGAAGCTGACGGAACATGTTTACTGCACCTTTACCTCCCATTGTAGTCTGCAAAGGCTCCAGGGAGTGAAATACGTGCATCTCCGAGGTTCATAATGGCGACGACGATGTGGAGCCATTTTGAAGGTGGTGATTTGTTGCTTTTAGAAGAATGCCAGGATAACTGCTTGAGGTCAGTTTTGGATTTAGATAAGGTTAATGGCAAAGTTCTGGAATCGAGATGCCATCTCGAATGGCGTCTATGTCCTTCAAAGACGCACGGCTTCACATTTTCAAATTTACGCTTCACAAGCATGAGATAGATACTTTTATGAACTTTTGACTTGGAGATTGCGTTCTATTCGGAACATCTTATCGGCAATTTCCCTAAGACTGAGTCTGTGGCCGTGGATCGTTCCAAGATCGAGCCAGGCGAATGTTGTTGTGACTGCTACCCTATGGTCGCTTATCCGGATGTCGGGGGATTTGCTCCCATTCCGAGGCTTATTAGCCGAGGCGCTAATTTCGTCATTAATGGTATCTACGTCATGGCGTCTTGGCGCTGATCAATTCTCGCTTAGGGATGATAACGCTAGCTGTCGCCGTTAACGCGCTTATCTACCAAGCGCCTTTATCGGTGGATACCCTCACTCATCCCTGTTGGATTGGCTGGACATTCTGTTGGACATTGTGCTGCCTGTTCGATAAGCGCGCTTATGGCATTTCGAGATCTGTAAAGATTCCTAACAAAGCCTTATGCAGGTTTCACAACAAGTGTGGGCGAGTTTCGATTGTCATGTGGATGCATCGCTTTGTATTCTGCCCGAGAATGGGATGGGAGTAGGAAAATGGGCCTTCGAAGATGGAAAATGTCTATAAAACTGACCTTGCTGCTCTCAATATTACGATCCAGGCTCTCTGGAGTGAAACACCAATCTTCTTCTTCATCTTTAAGTAAAAGACCAAAAATATGTCTACCAAGTCCGGCGAACCCATCTCTCGCGCTGCCCTCGAGCTGCTGCAGCTCGAGGAGAAGTACTCCGTCGGCGGTTTCGCGCCCACGCCAGGTTTCCTTGTGTCAGGCAAGGGTTCCACCCTCATTGTATTTGACCGCCCAGTCCATGTCGGCTCTTGGAATGTGATGGCTAACCTTGGGTATTACTGATAGGACGTCGATGGAAAGGAAATCATCGACTTTGTTACAATGTTCAGTGCCACCAACATTGGCCACGGCCACCCCAAGCTGATTGAGGCTGTTGTCGAAACCATGCGAAAGAGTGAGCCTCTAAAACTCCGTATTGTCTCTCCTGATGTAGCTAACCCTATGCTTCAGCTACCCTTATCAACATGTCTACTCACTACGCCGGATGGCCGAAACTAGCCAAGGAGCTCTGCGAGCGATTTGGCTACGACAAGGTGACAGCCATGGTTTCAGGCGCTGAAGCTGCCGATACTGCCTGCAAAATTGCTCGCAAGTGGGGTATTGTCCACAAGGGAGTTGCTCCCGAGGAGGTTCTCGTTCTTGGAACCTCGGACAATTACCATGGCCTCACGTCAGGAATCTGGCCCATTATGACACCGGGGAGCCAAGAAGGTTAGCATCATCATCAAATTTCTTTTTGGAAAATGCTGACTCTGCTAGGCTATGCCGTGTTTAGCAAGAATATCACCAACCGGCACCCCCGGACGGGCGAGCTACTCCGATATGGTCACGTCGAAGACTTTGAGGCCGTGTTTGAGGAGTTCCATGGCCGAATTAGTGGTGTAATTATGGAGTGTATCCATGGAAAGCTACCGTAAGTGCCCCCTTTGTCTTTCTAAGCTGGGGTCGTGGCCGATTTGTTATCAGCCTCATTAGCAGTCTGATAACGTCCGACTGGCTTTGTAGTCGACGATGTGGTTCACTATTTAATGACTGTTGAATTTTCAATCTAGGACCTTCCAAGAGGAGATTGACTTTGCCAGCGAGGTTCGCCAGCTGTGTAAAAAGTATAATATCCTCTTCATCTCTGATGAGATCAGAATGGGATCCGCCAAGACTGGCAAGTTCCTCTGCAGTGATTGGCTGGGCCCCGAGAACAAGCCTGATATGATTACTCTCGGAAAGTCCATCACTGGCGGAGCATTCCCGGCATCATACGTTCTTGGAAACAACGAGGCCATGTCGCTTGTTGAGTCGTTCCAGACTGGAGGCACATTTACCATGGCCCCTGCAGCTGTTGCAGCCACTACTGCGGCCTTGAAGATCTACGATGAAGAGAAGCTCTGCGAAAAGGCTTTCGTGATTGAGGCCAAGTGGAAGGAGACTACATCCAAGTGGAACTACCCCTGGATCAAGTACGTCACGTCTCGAGGAGCCGACATGAGCATTGCGACTAAGCAAAAGTATGGGACTGTCACACCTCGTCGTATCGCAAGACTTGCGTGGCAGAAGGGGCTGTTTATCTATCCTACCAAGACTGCCATTCGCGTGCACATGGCGTTGACCATCTCGGACGAGGAGCTAGAGAAGGGATTGAACATCCTGACAAAAGTGATGGATGAGATTGAGTCATATGGAGATATCCCAGGTTCTACCCACCCTTCTGATGATGCTAAGCATGGAGATTACTAGAAAGGGTGTCATACTAGGTAGAATCATCGCCTGATCCCAATTCGGGACTCGTGGTGGCCTATTGATACCACTTCTGTAGAAGTCTTTTGCTTTCAGATCATCTACATGAGAAGAGTGTGACAGTCGCAGAGGCAGAAAACAAAACTTTAGCAAATGACGACATTGTAACATAATGACATAATACTGGAATTGAGGCGATTTGTTTTGGACGATTAGGTGGCTCAGATCACTTTGTCTTGGAATAAAAGTCGGGCGATACGTGCAACACTAGCGCTTGTCAACGAGATACAAACATGATGGCCACAGCTTGCCAAACAGCACCCGTCATCAAGAGTGGACGTCTGCCACTCGATAATGAAGTAACAGCGAGATTCCACACCTGCACAAGTTGACCGAGGCGTTGATGAGGGTCATGTTGAACGGGTTCACGCTACCGACGCTACGAACGAATATGACTCTATATAACGATGCGAAGGCTTGGCCCGACGCTTTTTGGAAGACATTGACGGCTATTATCATGGCAGTTTGCTTCTTGTTAATGCCTTGGAAGATTTCTAGATACCGACTCTACTATGGTCCCTGATCCAGGGCATATGGAAGCGACGCGAACTCGTCTTTGATCTGAGACTCGGACTTTATACCGTGCCAAAGCATTTAAAAAGAGCCCCAAGCCTTATAAACTCTCGTACAGGTCTATAACCATCGCAGAGAACAAGGGCCATTACTTATTAGTTAAGTTAGGTCTTTTCCGCTAGAAAGATATAAACCTCGGGGACCAGATCATGACCTGAGGATATCATAGATATGATGATATCATGGGCATAAAGATATGACGATATCATGGGCATGATGATATCATAGATACAACGATCTAATAGACATAACGATAGCCAGGATAACAAAGAAGAGCCCTAATAAGATTTGCCATACTACCTAATAAACACTATCTAATCCTACTAATCACCCCACACAAGCTCTCAAGGATACCCTCTACAACTGCCCTTGTAGTATATTTTGAATTCGCAGTAATTGAGATTCTAACCCCCGCCTTGCTTGGGAACGCACCCAGCGCAAGACTCCAGGGGCACGGATCAACCGTCACGGGGTCCCATACATGCACTCCAAACTTGGACTTGCCAGTGAGATCGACTTCGGACCCCTCCTCGAGATTCAGGTGCTGTGTAACAATGGGGAACTCTGCCATAGACGTGGTCCAGTCTGTGCATTCGCGGATGATGTCGTCTAGCCCGACCGTCTCATGAGGGATGGACTCAATGTACTGCTTGTGGATCTGCTGCAGAACATGGGCGGTTTGAACGTCTCCCTCGGGGAACCGGACTCGGACGGGGACCATGTTCAAACATGGGCCGACGAGGTGCTGAAATCTTGGATCCAGCGCGGTGCGGCCGGACGTCAGGCGGCAAAAGGTAATGTCGGACGACTTGGTTAATGAGTGCACGAGAATGGCACATGCGGCATTGAAGAGGGTTGCCGATGTGACACCCTCGAGCTTGTTGAATGGAGGAACGCTCTTCTCTGCGCGAATGACGCCTTCATCCCGGAATTTGGGCTGCGGGGTGATTTCAACCACAGTTGTCGGCTGGGCGTCTGCAAGGGCGGTACGCCAGTACTCGCAGCCTTGCCGATGCGTCTTTTTGGTGTGGCGAATGAACTCGGAATAGTCGACGAATCCTGATGGGAGTTGTTGACCGCTGTAGAGTGACGCCAATGTGTTGACGAAGCTGACGCGACTGAAGCCATCAAACTGCGCGTGGGACAGCCGCATCAGAAGGCGGGAGCGAGTAGGCGTGCGGATGATGGTGAAGCGCAAGAATGGCAAACCGAGTGAGGGGAGCGCAGCGAGGTCGTCGTGGAAGACATTCTCCATAACGGTAGTCATCTCGCCGACTGACTCGTAATAGTCGACTCGTGGCGGAAGGGACTTGAGGACGACCTGCAAGAAGCGGCTGCCATGTTTGAGGAAAATTGTGCGGAGAAGGGAGTAATGCTCAACAATCTTAACGCAAGTCTGATTCAACCGAGTAACATCAACATTGTGAGGCAGCTCGAAATAATAGCATATCCAATGCCGCGCTGCCACGTCCAAGTGGCCCGCAAGAGCGTAATCTTGGAACGGCGAGGTTGGTAGAATGTCCTCGACGTCCTCTGATGGGTTGTAGCCCAGTTGAGGGAGGTCCTTTGTTAAGATATCTGACAGTTGATGGTACGAAATGTCAAGTAACGGAAAGTCGAGGAGGGTCTTGGTGGGTGAGAGAGATAGAAGCTGCTCTGCAGTGCAGGAAAGCAGCGTCTTGTATTCGCTGATCCATTGCCGGACACGGCCCAGGTGAGCCATGTTCTTGTTGAGCAAAAAGTGCATGCTCATGACACCGTGCGACACGCCAATCTCGACGTCAATCATGGCCCATCTGTGAGCCGACGGATCGGCGTCAGAGACATTGGATTTGAGGCGAGACTCGAGCTGAACCGAGGCATCGCTGGATTCCAGTTGCTGGAACGCGCCAGAGTAATTGACCAAAAGTTCGACAGGGTCATGCTCGGAGAATCGTTCGGCGCCACTTGCGGCCAAATGACGGTGAGCAAAGTAGAGAAACCCATTTCGTGGAACCTTGCGTCCCAGGTCTTTGACGAGCCGAACGGATTCAGTCGCGGTGGCGTCAGCGTCAATGGGGATGTGAACCGGGTGCATGGTGGTGAACCATCCCACCAGTTGTGAGGGCTCGATAGCATCGCCACGAGTGGCTTCTCGGCCATGGCGTTCAATGAAGACGGGTGGAGTCTCACGCTCCGAAAATGTCTGTCGAAACGAGAGCAGCAGTGGACCAAGCAGGATTTCCAAGGGAGTAGTGCCCATGGCATTGTTGCTCCGGTTGAGGATGAGTTCCGTCGTAGTGACAGGTAAATCGAACGACACCTCCAAGTTGTCACTGAATACGTTGTTTTCAGCTGAAACCTGCCAAAAGCCAAAGTTGTTTGTCGGAATTTCCACCGGAAGCACCTCCGGAATATCGGCATCGCCGCTGAATTCCGTCGCTAGGAGTCCGGTCCATTGCTGGAAGGTGAGGTCAGGAGGGCTAGACTGAACACTGCCGCTTATAATCTCCTCCAGCTGGCCGAGAATAACCTGCCATGAAACAATGTCGACTACCAGATGATGGGCGGTGAAGAAGACGGTTCTGTCCTGTTCGGCGATGTTGAAGACATCGACCGAGAAGACGGGGCCGTCAACAATGTCAAGAGAAGATGCGCTCTGTTGAGAGATACTGTTGATGACTTGATCATCAAATGTGGCTACGTCGTGGTAAATCAGACGGTAGGCATTCTCTGCCCGCGGCGTGATGACTTGCTGCCATTGACCACTACCAGTCTCCAGGAACCGGGCTCGTAGCATTCCGTGACGAGACACAATCGCGTCAATGGCTTCTTGAAGAGTATCAAGGGGAACACTCTTCTTGACACGCACGAAAAGACTCTGGTTGTATCGAATGCGTCCATTGTTCCGCTCCTGCTCAAAGTATCGCTTCTGGATAGGAGACAGGCTGAACGGCGTACCCTCAGCTGCCTTGGTCGGGATGGTTGTGGTCGAGTCTGATCCTACTCGCTCGCAGTGAGGCGCAATAGAGGCGATTGTCTTATTTTGCAAAATGACCGACACGGGGAGTTTGAGGCCCATCTTGCGACAGTGAGCCACTGCCTGCATGGCCGTGATGGAATCGCCGCCCAAGGACATGAAGGTATCGTCGATACTAATTTTGGACGGGGCGTAGTTAAGAATCTTTGCCCAAACAGCTTGGAGATGACACTCGATGTCTGTCGATGGCTGCTTCTTGGCCACATCTGCATCCTGCATCAACGCAGCCGCCCGTGTGATGCCCAGCGCGAACTCTCTGAGCAACTGCCTATCCGTTTTGGCAGAGGGCGTAGTTGGCACGCGAGAGACGGGGATGTAGGCTGCCGGGATCATGTACTGTGGGAGAGCGCCAGGAAGGGCCTGTTTCAGTTCGCCGACGGCGGCTTGAAACCTGCGTTGGTGTTCGGTAGACTCGACCGTCAAGTCGTGCGAGTCGGGGTCTCGGGCGCAGAAGACGTTGAGCTTGATGAATGCGGCAAGGACCGACTTTTGCGCGTGTCCTCCAACGGCGCAGACGTCGACGACGACCTGGCTGCCGTTGGGGAGGCGTGTGACTATCTGATGCTTGATCTCGTCGAGTTCCACGCGCTGTCCATGGATCTTGACCTGACTGTCTGCTCGGCCGGCGATGGTGACGCTGCCATCCGGGTTTATGCGGCCGAGATCACCAGTGCGGTAGAAACGTCTTGGGCGAGTGGTTTCGGTCTTGGCCCAGCCGAGATTGGTGACGAAGGCCGCCGCGGTGGCTTCGGGTCTGTTGATGTATCCGCGACCCAGCATCGGGCCCTCGACGATCAGCTCACCAATGCACCCAATGGGGGCCAGCTTGTGCGGATTGCGTTGCAGCCCAATCCACACATTGCAGCCGCTGGCGCGACCAATATTGGTTGGATCCGAGTCCAGAGTAATGTGGTCGTTGAGACAGCCAGAGTTGGAACACTCGGATGGACCCCAGTAGTTGACTATGTCGACGTGACCATGCCAAAGTTCCAAAGCCTTTCTGCTCAGCGGCTCGCCTCCGAACACGAGGGTCTTGAGCAGAGGGACGGACGCAGGGGTGAAGAGCTGGGCCACGGTCGGCGTAAGCATGATCCAATCCGCCTTTCTGGCGTTGATAGCCGCCGGCAAGTCGTCCATGCGCTCGTCGTCTGAAATCACACAGAGGCAGGCGCCTACAATCAGCGGTGCAAATATCTCGCAGATGCTGGCGTCGAATGTGTAAGCGGCAAACTGCATCACTCGCGTAGTGGGTGTGATCTTCATTGCCTCGGCGTTGACAAGCTGGCTCTTGGAAACCGAGTGGTGTTCGAGGACGCAGCCCTTGGGCTTGCCCGTGCTTCCGGACGTGTACACAATGAAGGCGGCATTATCTGGCTGTACTGTCGGTGGCGTCCAGGCGGTCGGGAACGTGAGCTGTGAGATGAAGTCCTCGTTGACCGTGATAACATTGGGGACGTGACCATGGAAGCGAGCTGCGTTGATTTCATCGCAGAGAACCACCGTTGTCCCGACATCTCGGACCACGTCGAGCAGGCGGGCAACTGGATGATCGGGATTCGTCGAAACGCAGACGCCACCAGCCTTCAAGACGGCGAGCATCGAGACCACGGGCCATGTTGACTTGGCAAAGCACAGCACGACTCGAGTCTCGACGCCGACACCGCGCGACCCAAGATGAGCAGCAAGTTTGGTCGCCATGTTGTTGAGGCGGGCATAGGTGTACTCTCCGTCAAAGCCGCTTGTGGCGATTGCATCTGGGGTAGCTAGAGCTTGCTTTTCGACAAGCCCGTGTAGGGTTGCTTCCACCTTTTCTTGTGGTGCGTTCCATGCTTCGATACGCTGGACATCGGCCTGGCCAATCACATCAATGGCTTGCACAGTTGAGTGTTCGGACTGGAGTAGGCTTCGAATAACGGTCTCCAGGGAGCCTGCGATGCTGCTGGCGAGCTCTGGCGAGATCTTACTCTTCTGGTAGGACATGCCGACTTGGGCACCCGCTGGGCCAACCGAAGCATCCAAGGCAATGGCAAACTATAAAATGACTTAGTTACGTCACGAAAAAGGTGCATCATGGGAGACTTGCCTCGGTTCTTTCGGCTCCTTGTCTGGTTGCAATGAGACTGTTCATCTGAGAAGAGGCATCGTCCCCGAGAAATCGACGGATGGTCATGCAAGTGTTGAACAATGTTGAGCCACCAAGATCTAGCACGCTCTGAATCTGGGCAAGGGAGCAATTTCGATGGTTCAGGCCGGTAATCATGTCATTATTGACACTCTCCAGCAGATTCTTGACCAACCCGTCGATGTGCACACGGCACACTTGCATGCTGATATAGAGTCCGATACTGTCCTCTAGGCCGTCGAGTGGTGCATCTCGGCACGAAGCCAGGTATCCGAAGCAAACTTGATCTTGGCCGGTGAATGCGCCGAGAACTATGGCCCAGGCTACTTGGATGACGACGGCTTGCGTGACGCCCAGCCGGCGACAGAATGCCGTGAGACCATCACCAGTGTCTCGTGGGAGCTTCACGTAAGCGTACTCGTCTGCTACACCCTGTGCATGGTTGCTGGTGGGGATATGGCATGGCTGTGCATCGCCGAGATGGCTGGCCCAGTAGTCGACGTCGTCATTCGACTTGATGGTCTGCTCATATTCGACATACTTGGCAAACTCCAAGGCGGGTAAAAGTTTTGTCTTGCCGAGCACGAGGTCGATAAGCTCGTTCATGAGCAGGTCCAGTGACGTGCCGTCCATAAGTGCGTGGCTGAGCTTGAGGCCGCACGCGATTCGCCCTGCTTCGGTACGATAGACGGTCAATCTCGGAACATGGGTCCAGAAGCTGTCGTCCTCTGGCTCCGGAATGTCGGAGAGGTGGGTAAAGTCGGGCACCACTTCTTCTGCAACGACGAATCGAGACGAGGGAAGGTCTTTGAGGGCAACTTGAACAAAGTGACCCTTTTCAGTGGCGTATTCGACAAGCGCAGTCCTTAGACTTGAGTGCCGCTGGGTCAAGGACTTCCATGCCTTGGCAAGACGAGATTCAAGGTCTTTGCCCAACAAAGGGTTGTCCTTGAACTCCCAGACGTGTTGGAGCTGGTACACCTCACTGCTTGTTTGCTGGCTGAGCAGGATGCCTTCTTGCATGGCGGTGCACGGATAAATATCATCGATGAGATTTTGGTCCTCGAGGCCTTCTCGTTGCAATCTGTCGCTGGCAAGATCCTGCAACTCGTCATACGAAAGCCTCAAACGTGGGAAATCACTTAGAGTCCATGTTGGCCGCTGAGCAGACAGCTGCGGGAGGACCTGGTCAAGTGCATCCTTGAAGCCAGCGAGCCAGGTCTGGAACTTTTCTTGGTGCGCCATGTGCTTGTGTGTGTGGAACGAGAACTGCATCACACCGTGCGAGACGCCAATCTCTAGGTTGATGACGGCGAAACGGCGCGAGTTTGGGTCACTCTCTTGAATGTTTTCCAGGTTGACGCGGGACTCTAGTTGCACTAGACCATGGCCCGGCTCTAGTTGTTGGAATTGTCCTGAGTAGTTGACGAGAATCTCGGCAGGCGTGTGGTGGGAAAATGCATTGCCTTGGGGATTCAAGTGGCGGAAGGCAAAGTACGGCTGACCATGACGGGGAACAGAGCGTCTCGTGTCCTTTGCGAGTCGGACGGCCTCGGTCGCATCAGCAGATACAGTGACTGGAACATAGACGGGGCATAGAGACGTGAACCAGCCGACAGTCTCGGAAAGATCAACGTCCTGTGTGTCTTGGTACGACTCGCGGCCATGATGTTCAATGAAGATTGTTGGGGCATCGCGGTTCGGGAATGTCTTCCGGAACGATTGCAACAATATGCCAATCACAATGTCCAACGTGTCTGTTCGCAGGGCGTCATTAGCTTTGCCGAGAATGAGACTAGTTGCCTCGGCTGAAAGCGAAAAAGACGATTCGACACTGTTTCCGATGGTGTTTTCGGCCGGAGGAACCTCCCAAAAGTCGCACTGACTTGCGGGGATCGAAGACAGGTACTGTGCCGCAGCTGTAGCTGCCGAGACGGTATTGGCATGCTGCTTCTGAATAGATATCCAATCGTTGAAGCTGACAGGAGCTTGCGAGTCTAGCGTCGTGTTTCGCTTGAGCAGGATATCCTCCAGATCCCGCCAGATGACACGCCATGACACGAGATCAACCACCAAATGATGCGCCGTCACGTACATCATGCTGTCCTCTCCCAGCATATTGAAAAAGTCGATGGAGAAGATGGGACCGTTGGTGATGTCAATGGCCTCGAGGCTCTCCTTTGCACAAGCCTCGACGTTCTGGTCGTGATCCTGTCCATCCATTGCACGGGCAAGGCTATACGACTTGAACCTGAACGATCCATTTTCAGTCTCTGGGACCGTGTACTGTACCCATCGACCATCGTCCTCGGCACGACGGAACCGCGCCCGAAGCATGGGATGACGTCTGACAATGATGCCAAACGCCCGCTGCACCTCATCCGCAGACACACCGGCCTTGATCCGACAAAGAAAGCTCTGGTTGAATCGCGTCGTCTGCTGTCCTTGCTGCTCAAACCACAGCTTCTGCACCGGCGACAGCTCAAATAAAACACCATCCGCCGCGGCCGCAGACGACACAGCCGCGGGTTCAAAGGTCGCCTTGGCCGTGCAGTGCGGCGCAATGGCCTGTATGGTCTTTTTCTGCAGGATCGTGGCGACTCGGAGCTTGATGCCGAGCTTGCGGCATTCTGACACGACCTGCATGGCCGTGATGGAATCGCCGCCGAGAGAGGTGAAGTGGTCGTTGGTGCCAATCTGGGACAGGTCAAGGTTGAGGATCTGTGACCAGACGAGTCGCAGGCTGGATTCGATACTGTTGGTGGGTTGTTCCTTGATGGTGCTGGTGCCACTGCGGAAGAAGGACTCGGGGGCGAGGGACTGGGCGAACTCTCTGAGGCGCCTGCGTTCGATCTTGGTGGAAGCTGAGATGGGCATAAATGCGACTGGCACAAATGCAGACGGAACCATGTACTGAGGTAGCTTGTTTGGTAGAGACTCCTCCAATGCGACAATGGCAGTACGGAAATCTTCAAGGTCTTTGCCAAACCTGACTTCCAAGTCGTCTCCCTTGGGATCGGTGAATGACGGGAGCTTGATGAAAGCAGTCATTGTGGTGGCCCCGCTCTTCGTTTCCATGATCTCTACGACCGCTTCGGCACCAGCCGGCAGTGCCTGGACAACCTGGTACTCAACCTCGGCCAGCTCGATCCTCTGGCCATGGATCTTGACTTGGGTGTCGGCGCGGCCGACAAACTTGACGCTGCCGTCTGGTTGAAAGTAGGCCATATCGCCAGTTCTGTAGAATCGTCTTTGGTCCCGACCAGTCTTTGACCACGCCGGATCGGTGATGAAGGCAGCTTCTGTTGCGTCTGGCCTATTCCAGTACTCTCGCCCAAGCGTGGGACCTTCAATGAGGATCTCGCCGACGCAGCCCACAGGCGCAAGACAGTTGGGGTTGCCGCGCTCGGTGATCCAGATGCCGCAGTTTGATGCTGGGCCAATATTCATGGGATCCTTGTTGAGGCCAAGGTCGAAGTTGACGGTGGCGAGGTTGGATGTCTCTGCAGGTGCGTAGTGCTGTATCATGCGAATCGGCCGAGAGGCTGAAGACCACACCTCTATGACCTTCTGCGTCAAGGGTTCAGCGCCCAGGACGACGGTGTCGACGGTGGGAACATGATTCGGATTTATCAGCTGCGCGACAGTAGGCGTCAAGAGAATCTGCGTAGCTTTGCGACTGTTAATTGCGCCTACGATGTCATTCATCCTCTCCTCCTCCGAGATGACGCAGACACAACCTCCGTGTATCAGAGTACCAAAGATCTCCAAGATGTGGGCGTCAAAGGAGTAGGCGGCGAACTGGAGGACCCGCGTTGTGCTGGACACATCAAAGGTGGTGGCATACGTCTTTTGCGCGAGACAGACAGAGCCATGCTCCAAGACACAGCCTTTTGGCTTGCCCGTGCTGCCGGACGTGTAGACTATAAAAGCAGCGTTGCTGGAGCTCACGGCGGGCCTGACCCAGTCTGCGGGAAGCTGCTGGGGTAGCTTGTCGGAGAAGAGTGCTGCGTCGACGGCAAGCACATGAGGAACGTGTCCTGAAAAGTGCTCTTCTTGGTCCGCGTCGCAGAGAACAACGGCGGCGTTAATGTCGTTGCAGATGTCCAGTCGTCGGCTAATTGGGTGCTCAATGTTGACGGAAACGGCGACACCTCCAGCCTTGAGCACTGCTAGAATAGCAATGATGGGGATGCTGGCCTTGCGGAAGCAGAGCACAGCATGCTTCTCAGGACCGACGCCGAGCGAGGTGAGACAGGCAGCGAGTCTATCCGCGGCCGCGTCTAGCTCCTTGAATGTGTATTCGCCGTCGTATCCGCTCGTCGCAACGGCATCGGGTGTCAGTTGCGTCTGGGCCTCAAAGAGACTGTGCAGCGTCGTGTTGATGGGTTTTCCAACGTTGCTGTTCCAACGGCTCAGACGCTCCAGGTCGTAAGGCGATGCAAGATCAACATCGCGCAGCTTCGTAGAGCCAGAGTCCTGAGCCAGAAGCTGCGTGACGTGTGCTAGCTGGTGTATCATAAAATCAACTTGCTCGTCTTGGACAATGTTGTCGTCATAGTTTATGAGCAGCTGTAGACTGTCTGGCCGGATCGTGCACTCTGCCGTCAAGGCGAGGTCCAAGAACTCTTCAATCGCATTTCGCGCTGGCTGTAAGCCCAGATCCTCGAGCGGAGAGGTAATGTCCGTGTCGCCCATGGTGTGTACGACGAGTAGGTTCTGAAAGTCGACGGCTGCGGCTGCTTCGGGACTCAGTTTGCGGATCCTTTGGAGGCCGGCATGCTGGTACTTGCGCATGTCGGCCGTCTTGGTCTGTGTGGCACTCAACAGCTCGGCTAAAGTCTTGTTCTCGTCGATGTGGACGCGAAGAGGCACCGTGGCAATAGTAGGCCCGACAATGTCAGCGATACCGTCGACGGGAGCGTCACGGCCAGACAGCATGAGACCAAAGACTACATCTTGGCTATCACTGTACTTGGACATGAGAACGGCCCAAGCAGCCTGAACAATGGTGGCGACTGTCACTTCGGATCCCGCGTTTCGGCCGAAAGGAATGGTGCAAGTCTTGCTCTTTCGTGGCCGAGGAAGATACTCAGCCGACGGGAGCTGGGGGTAGCTCTTGATGATGGTTGGGAACTGCTGTCGCCAGAACGTGTCCAGCTCGACCTCATCTACAGCGGACAGATACTGGAAGAAGTTGCTATACGGCACAACCTCTTCCATTGCGTCGTGCTTGTAAATGTCGGCAAGCATTTTGTACGTCCTCATCAGAGACCATCCGTCATAAAGTGAGTGGTGTAGCGTCCCGACAAAAGTCGTCTCGCCCTGATGCTCAAGCATGACAAACTTGCTCAGAGGCGTGCC
Organism: Fusarium decemcellulare; assembly: GCA_013266205.1. Lineage (NCBI taxonomy): Eukaryota > Fungi > Ascomycota > Sordariomycetes > Hypocreales > Nectriaceae > Fusarium > Fusarium decemcellulare. Next base: position 13,976 of record JAAGWO010000246.1, read on the forward strand.
GTACTCGACAAATAGCGCTCCTTCACGATCAAGGTACTCCTCTAGAGACAGCCCGGCGACGCTCCCCCAAGAGATGGGCGATCTCAGCACGACTTGCAACGATCCTAGGCCACGACGGAAGATGATGCGTGTGCGGAAAATGGCGTGGGCGGCGACGAGCTTCTCCCAGGCCCTCTTGAACCTCTCCGCATCTATAGACGAGGGAAGCTTGAGGATGATCTGGTACGTGTAGGCCCTGGGCCGATGTGACGAGACGGCCATGAGGGCCTCTTGTGTTGGGTTGCAGGGGTAAATGTCTTGGATATCGTCTGGAGAGACATTGCAATCCCGCGCAGCCTCCTCAATGCACGTGTCCAGAGACGTCTTTTCTTTGATCAATGAATATGGTTCATACTCTGCCCTAGCAGCTTGTGCGCTGTCTTTGACGGTGTCGGCAATGACGGTGGCCATGTCGGCCAATACTGGCTTTCTAAACACATCAGCCACCGTCATGGCGATACCTACAGCGCGAGCGTCGGCAATCAATCGCATTGAAAGCACCGAATCACCGCCGAGACGGAAGAAGTTATCCCCCGCGTGGATCGTGTTGGGTGGAATCTCTAGCACCTTGGCCCAGAGCGCCTGCAGACATCTTTCGTTGACCGAGTCAGGGGCTCGCGAGTTTGTTCGGTCGGTGAGATAGTATTGACCAATCTCGCCAGTATCGACGTTGGCAACCCAGTCTTTGAGTGTAGCGCGCTCCAGTTTCCCGGGGGCGTTGAAGGGGAGATGGGAAACTGGGATGAAGAGGGATGGCACCATGTATCGAGGAAGCATCTTGGCAAGATGGGCCTGAGCAGCTCTGAATTCCGTTTCCAAAGCTTCATCAAGCGGCAGAATCGGGCTCTCGCCATTGCTAGAAGTGCCGCGGCTGCAAAAGACAACCAAGGCTGTAGCGCCGCCTCTGCTTGAAACGTCGAGCGCCTCGACGGCACTGGCATTGAACGCCGGGCTACAGCGGCGTAGCTGGTCCTCAATCTCACCCAATTCGACGCGTTGACCGTGTATCTTGACTTGGCTATCAGCACGACCTACAAAGGTGATGCTTCCGTCGGCGTTCATCTTGGCCAAGTCGCCAGAGCGGTAGAACCTGCGGCTAGGACCCGAGGCGCGGCGAGACCAGACGGGGTCGACGAAGAACGAGGCAGCGTTCTCTTTTGGCCTGTTGAGGTAGCCTCTTCCAACGATGGGGCCCTCGACTGTCAACTCGCCAACGCATCCAACTGGCAACAGGCGGTCTCGTCGCCGGTGGTCAGTGATCCAGACATGACACGCCAAAGGATGGCCAATGTTGGCAGGATCATCATGCTTGGATGCCGGGCTACGGGTAAGGCAGACCAACGGTGTACACTCTGACGGACCGAGTCCATTGTGCAGGGAGACTCGATCAGCCCAGCGCCAGTAATCCTGTCGGCCATTGGGCTCACCACTCAGAATGAGTGACTCGAGCGTAGGGACCCTCTCTGGCTCGAGAAGTCTCGACACCGTTTTGGTTAGCAGCGCGAAGCTGACCTGGCGCTCGTTAATGACTTCGCTCAGTCGGTTCATGCGCTCGTGGTCAGAGATGACACAGACGCAACCGCCGTGGATTAGAGTGCCCATAATCTCAAGGATGTGTGCGTCAAACGTGTATGACGAGAATTGCAGCGTTCTTGACTTGGAGTGGATGCCAACTCTCTGGCCTACAGCCGTGAGGTCTGTTGCGAGCGAGCGGTGCTCGAGCAGCGACCCCTTTGGCTTTCCGGTGCTACCAGAGGTGAAGACGACAAACGAGCCGTTGCTGGGTCTCACTGTCGGCAGGGTCTGCCCGAGACTTGCGTCGTTGAGGCGAGTGATCAAGGACCCGGTCACAGCGACAATGTGCGTGGCGTGCTCTTTGAACCTGTCCACGTTGGCTTCGTCACAGAGCACCACATCTGCCGCGGCGTCCTTGATCAGATCGACAAGGCGAGGCGTCGGATCCTCGGGGTTGATCGAAACGCATATGCCACCGCTCTTGAGTGTAGCGAGCATGGATATGATGGGGATTGTTGATTTGGCAAAGCAGAGTATAACACGAGATTCGACGTCCACGCCGGCGTCATGGTGCAGATGACGCGCCAGGTTGTTGGACATGTTGTCCAATTCGGCATATGTCAGTCGACCATCGAAGCCGTCAAGAGCAACGGCTTCCGGAGTCTCACGCGCTCGCTCCTCAAAGATTCCGTGGAGAGTCCGCTCCACTGCCGCAGGCATATCGCCATTGTATCTGGCCAGCAGACCAAGATCATGTGGCGACATGCGGTCCAGTTCATACAGAGTCATCTCTTCAGATTCAGTAGCCAGCTGCCGCAAAACATGCTCAAACAGATGCAGGAAACACTCCATCTGTTTCTCCTCAATGACTTTGTCATCAAAGTGTGCCTTCACCTGCAGCCACCCATCGTCGTTGATGATGCACTGCACAGTTAGGGCGTACTGGCTGGTATCGCGCTCTTCTCTCTGCACCAGCTCCAAGCCAAGACCAAGCATTCCTTGGTGGTCCTTTGCCTCGTCTGCGGGCTGGATGACGAGTAGGTTTTGGAACCTAGTAGCGGAGCGAGCCTCCGGACCAAGACGCTGGATGTGTTGCAGGCCGACGTGCTGGTGCTGCTTGACCTCGGAGATGTGCTGCTGGAAATCTTGTAAATACTCGAGGACGGTGCTCGTGTTGTCGAGCACCATTCGCACCGGCACAGTTGTGATGGTGACGCCCATCATCTTGGTGATGCCGGCAACGGGAGCGTCGCGACCCGACAGAGTCAGACCGAAGACGGCCTCGTCGGCGTTGGCATAGGTGGCGGTGACAAACGCCCATGCCGCTTGAACCATGGTCGCAGTGGTAATCGTGGATGCTGGCCGACGCTCCAGCCGTACCGTCAGACTCTCCATGCGCTCGGCCTGGGGCACGTAGTCTGGCTTTGGAAGCCGAGGGAACGCCTCAACAATGTCCGGGAACTGCTCCCTCCAGAACTCATCCGACTCCTCAAGGTCCAAATCTACAACGTGCTTGACAAATGGCGTAAACGGGATTTGAGGCCTAGCCCAGCCGTTGACATAAATATGCCGCAGCTCGTCAAACATGGCGGGCCTCGACCAACCATCCGATATGGCGTGGTGGCCGCTCCAGACAAAGTACGTGGCACCCTCACCATCATTGACCATGGCACAGCGACTCAACATGGTACCATACGAGAATAGTGTTTCTTTGTCGTACTGAACAAATTCGGCCAAGGTCATGCCCACATGCCATTTGGTCTCGCCACGAACGACGACCTGTGCCGTCCCAATCCCCTGCAAGGTAACGATGCAGGTCCGAAAGATTGGTTGCTCAGCCACCAAAGTCTCCCAAGCCTTCTTGAATCTTTTGACGTCGAGTGACGTGGGGATTTTGAAGGTTAGGCGGTGCGTGTAGACATCTGTTCTTTGCGCAGATATGGCCATCAGAGCTTCCTGCAGAGGTGTGGCAGGATAAATATCTTCGATATCAGTCTCGCTAATATTGCAAATCCTGGCGGCCTCTTTCGTAGCCATGTCTGCGGTCATAGAGTCTGCAGTAATCAACTCGAAAGGCTTCGGGGCCTCGTCAACGACTGCATCACCGATATGCACCAGCAGCTTAGCCATGTCACTCATCACAGGGCTCTGCAAGACTTGCGAGACAGTCAACTTGCGTCCATGCTCTCGCAGCGCGGCCAGCAGCTCAATAATCTTGATCGAGTCACCACCAGCCTGGACGAAGTTGTCATCGATGCCGAGTGACGTCTCTGGAACCCGGAGGACCTCTGCCCACACTGTCTGTAGCAAGCTCTCATCGGGTGTCTCCGGTGCACGGTAGGACACATCACGGCACTGATACTCGGAGACTTGGGCTTCTGTGAGGGAAGCGCCCCAGCGGAGGAGCGTGAGACGGTCACGCTTACCGACAAGGCTCTTGGGGATATCCCGGACTGGAATGAACAATGAAGGCACCATATATGGGGGAAGTGACTCGAGGAGCTTGGCCTGCGCACCGCGGAACAGCGTCTTGGAGACGTCATCCATGGGCAGAAGGGGAGACTCCGGGCCGTCACTCTCAGCAGTCGGCCGCTTGACAAACACCACAAGAGTCTGAGCGTTTCCGCGACTCTGCAGGGTGATGGCCTCGACGGCGACATGGTCGAGCTTGGGCTCGGCTTTGAGAAGACTGTGTGCAATCTCGCCGAGCTCAACACGTTGACCGCGGACCTTGACCTGCGTGTCCGCGCGGCCGAGGTATAGTAACGTGCCATCCCCATTGGCAATGCCATAGTCGCCCGAGCGGTAGCAGCGGTGGTTGTCCCGCGGCCCTCGATACGCCCTGAGCCACGCCGGCGCGGGGATGAATCGCTCCGCTGTCTTGTTCGGGTCGTCTAGATAGCCCCGTGCCAGCAGAGGTCCTTCAATGAGGATTTCTCCAACAGCCCCCAAAGGCTGAAGCCGCTCTGGGTCATTCACGTCCGAAACCCACAGGCAGGGTCCCTCGGGTAGACCAATGTTTCGATAGTCCGACTGGAGATGCTCCGGACTGGCGAAGCTGTCGTAGATGATGGTCTCGGTGATGCCATACGCAGAAATCATGTGCACGTACGGGCTCCATCGCTGAATGTTTTCTTTTGAAATCGCCTCGCCAACTGCAATCATATACCGCAAGTCACCAAGGGGCTCAGGGCGCAGCTGTGACCACACAGAGCTGGTGAGGAATCCGTGTGTCGCTCTGCTCCTCTCTAGGGCGCCTTGGAGGTCGTCGAGTCTTTGCTCCTCCGAGGGTACGCAGACACAGCCGCCCACGTACGCTGTCGTGAACATGTCGCTCACGCTGACGTCAAAAACATACAAGGCGAACTGAAATGTTCTTGTTGAATGGTCCATGTGCAGCGCCCGCACAAATCCCGGTGTTGATTCGTACAGCGGTCCATGCTCTAGAATCACACCCTTGGGGACACCAGTGCTGCCAGATGTGAAGAGGATGAAAGCGGCGGTATCAGGCGTTACTCGCGGGAGCACAAGTGTCGATTCTGAAGCTTCCATGGGTTCCAGTGTGGCAGCGTTGCATCGCAAGACACCAACATCGAGCACTTCCAGGTCCGGCGCCGTCCACTCGTCCGCTATCACGTAGCGGGCTTGCACCTGGTTCAGCAGCATCTCCATGCGCCTCCTCGGGTTCCGAATATCCAGTGGCACGCTCGTCACGCCCGCGAACAGCAGGCCCCAGAAGCTGACGACGGCCCATCTGCTCTTTCTCATGCAGAACCCAACGCGGTCGCCTATGCTGATGCCATTCTGCAGCAGCTGGGCGGCCATTCTCAGAGCAAGCCTGTGGAGCTCGGCATAGGTCAAGTTACCGTCCCAAGCCTCGACAGCCACCTTCTCAGGCGCGTCTCGGCTCCATCGGTCCAAGACGTCACCCATGACCGAAGGACCGATGACGGCCGTTTCGTGTGAGCTGCGTATGAGGCGGAACCAGTTCCTGCGTCCTAGGAAGTTCATCTGGCTCAGCGGAGAAGTCCAGTTCTCGGCCACGACCTCACCAACACGCTGAATAGTGTCGGCAATGTCTGCAAGAGACTCGCGATGGTGTGCATCGTTGGGAATAAAGATTCCGTTGAGATGATTCCCGGTTGAGACCCGGAATATGAAAGAGTCCTAACAATTCAGTCAGTGTCATAATTGGCGATTAAGACGGAACAACTCACTCCGTCTCGAGAAACATATTCGTGCCCAGAGGTTGGTTCATCATCACTGGTAATGAGCAAAGCGACTTTCCTGATGAGTTGTGTAAAGCGAGGCGCTGAAGGATCTAGCTCTAATTTCCTAGGTTCATCCTTAATAATTCCGCAGCCATGCTTTGCAATCTCAGCAGGACTAGACGTCTGGTCGACAAGGAAACTGCGAATTGTCGTATGTGACTGTTTCTTGCCCGACGTTGGACCTGTCGTGTGGTGACGCACAAAGCTCACCTCGGTGTCGTTGGTGTAAACAAAATAGGTAATGGCCCAGACTGTCTCCACGACGATCTCAATAGGTACGTCTGGCACTGGGTGACGGTTGAGAACATCCAGGTTCACCCAAACTGGCTCGATTAATGAACCCATGATGAAGAATAGGCCGTGCAAGGGTTTGAGATAGTAGTAGCGTTGTTAGTGATTGCAATTGTACACGAACTGCTTAGGAAATGTGTTAAAGGATGAGCGAGCCATTCAAGATGAATACGGAACAGACTTAATTCTCGGTACGTGTAGAACCGTGGCATATGATTGATTGTCAGTGTCTCTATTTCTTGCTCGATGCGTCCGCACTTGACGCCATCCACAATGCCTACAAAGCTATCACTTGATTCTCACTAGACGTTGAAGACATAGTTTGATGATTCCACGTTAGTATAGTGTGATATGTGCAGTTATCGCGGTGGAGGTTTACTCATAGACCAGGGGACCAATCTCACAGGATATCTAGCGTTGTCGATCATTTTCTTTTCTGGTCATGTATTGTTTCCGTCTCCTGTTTTCCCCAGAAATCACATCAACTTCTGAGCTCAGTAGTATGAGGATTGTGTTAAGAGGGCCAGTTAGAAATTTCTTTGACATCATTATTACATGCATATTAGTAAAAATAGTGCTAACTATGCGCGGTCAGTATTGCTGCGTATAGTCCTGGCTCACGTATCATTAAGCACCGGACGGGAAACTTATCTCCTTGAAACCCCGGCTACTTCCGTCCTAACACTTGCAGTCAACCATCTTGGGGTACCTAGAACGCAGGCCACCTTGGCAGTGATAGAAAGTCTCAAAGATCATCGATCATCGACATGGTTGGAACAGAGGCAGCCGGGGCCTCGAGGAGATTGATCCTGCAGCTCTGTATGAAGTGGAGCGGTTTAACTGTCGCTGCAAGATCTTAATGGTAAACGCGACCGAAGTCCCATAACTTGTGGGGCCTTGTGTCAAATGTAACGCCGCGTTCAATTGTTGTTATCTGTGTGTTCCTCGGCGAACCTGCGCTAAAAGGAAGGCGCAATTTCTGTGACTTCTTAATCGAGCATAGTGTCATCACGTGATACCCTTTAGGGTAATGTATCTAGCAGGCTGTCACATTTGACAGCCTGTAGTTCGGCCATCCCGTGCTAAATGACAGTACTCTAATTTTTCCACCTAACGACCGTTTACAACGGAAAAGGATCTTAAACTTAACCGGCATAAATACCCCACGGTCGATTTCGTGCTTGCTGTACGGCCGTTTCACGACTGGGATCCGTCAAGGCTTGGAACTCGATTTTGGCAGGTCAAATTCCTTCGCCTTGCCTGGAGAGTATTGCCATGGATATGAAGTTATTACTATGTTTATGATAGGTTCGTTTAGGAGTTGCGACTCATTTGAGACCGTAGATCTTGCCCCAATTAATCTTCGACAGAATCTCAGAACTATCCAGAGTCTGGGCGGTAGCTACCTTGACTCTGCAGTTGACGACAGCTCAATATGCCTATTGCATGACCATATGTCTAACCGCCCGGCCCCTTTTCCGGCGAGATCTTGGTCGATCTCCCGACTACCCCCGGCAACTCGGTTCCAAACCAGCAAAACATGATATTTGAAGAATCATCCACTGTTCAAATACTTCTACAAGACGCCTATCACTCATCCGTCTTATCCGGAGAGGCCATTTACTGCCAAACCCCAAGTTGTCGGCTGCAACTGCCGAAACGTATAGTGCCCCTGACGAGTATCTACGCATATTTCCCCACAGCAACACGGAGAAATAGGACAATAGAGGGCTCGCACCAGTACGGCATATCACCTGTGGATGCGACGTTGATGCACTCTTCTTATTAGATTAGGCGTTGGCTTGTTCATTCCTCACGTCGTTTATTAATCATCGATCAGGGTTGTATTTATCAATCCGAGGTGTCAATGGCCGATACCAACATGCACGACAGCCCGGATGAAGCAGCCGATGAGCTGTTGCGGAAGAGGCAGCGCAACAGAGTTGCACAGCAAAAGTACAGCGAGTAAAAGCCATTGATAACCTTCAATACCATAACGTGACATAGTGACATTGCTTCTGACTTTTCGCAGGGAGAAGATTGAAATCTCATATTGAGGATTTGGAGAAAAAGGCTGCCGTGGCGGACAGGCTCGTCAGAGGCACTGACGTGGTGCTACCCGAGGATTTGGTATCGCCGTTTGACGCATTCCAATGTCCTCAAAATGTCCAAAGGTCGACAATTCCAGCATCCATGGATATCCCGCAGAGCATAAAACAAACCGTGACGGCATTAGGCGCAGAGGACTCGCCAAACACTCTGCAGAAAAAGGCCCCCGTTGCGGGCAGCGATAGGTAAGCTAGGGTTATCAAAACCACTAGGAAATAACACCCAACTCACACAGTTGCAGTGGTCTGACTACGGACCATGATTTTCTTGGCGGTGAGCTTTTCCTCGCACTTTTCGCTATGACCACATCTACGAGTCCGAAGAGAGCTCATTAGTCAATCTTGCGTCACAGGTTTCTCGATCCCCTCCGACGATCACGCTGGGAATAAAAGTTCGTTTTTGGCGGACATGGGCATCTTGGAGATTCAGGAAAACAACGTCAAGACACTCGAGACGATTCGTTTACCGCCTGGGTAAGAAAATGTCGTGTTCTAAGAGGAGATCAAAGAAGCTTATCAGCCACTAGCACAGATGTTGAGGGACTACCTAACCCTCCGCCTCTGCCTCCCTTTCGTGGAAGATCCAGCACTGCGAGCTCTTTGCCCGTCTCGTTGCTGGAAATGCCTCCTGGGCTGCATCACAGCAGCTTAGAGGCGCGCGTCGACTATGTTCTCCGGTCCATTGAGAACGTCGGCTTCCCCACGCCTGACTCGTTCATATCGAGCTACTACACAGCTTCTTTCCGGGACCGGTCCCCCGTACAAAAGGCACAGGAGACTAGTCGAAGCAGGGGCTTACCCATGATGCTCGACGAGCTACGCTTGCAGTCTGACGACTGGTCCGTCTGGCAGTCTAGACCGTATACGGACTCGATTGTCCGGTCGGCGGCTTTGATGGTTGCCGACGAGTTTGACCGGTTGACCAAGAAAAGGTATCAATGTGAGAAGGAACTGCAGCGAGGCTTGACTCTATCACAGCAAGGACAGTTACCTTCGACACCGGCGGAGAGCAGTGCAGCCATGCAGCAGCTGCACACGGCTGCCGCTGAACTGAAGAAGACCCTTCGCAATGAAGTAAACCACAATCTACGAAGGTGGATGACAAGTTTCTGACAAGCCAGTAGCTACCGAATCTGAATGCACTGACCGCTACACTATCTTCAGACGACTCAGTGGTGCCGCAAGCAATGCGTGTGCAGCTCCTACTCGCCACAATCGAAACTATTGCGACGACGGCGGATGAGCCGCTGCAGGAAGCGGCAAACTGGGTGTATCAGCGTGTCAATTCACAGTTCTCGTCTAACCCAAGACCCAGGAATAGCGATGATTTTGGAGGAGGCAGCTCCATGCTGGGCAACTGAGATGGACATGGGAGCTATGTGAACATGTGGACCATGACTAGTCATTTAATCGAGTGTTTTCGCTATGGGCGGTATGACAATCGAAGCTTCCACTCTGTTGTCGTGGAGCTTTTGCTATAATGCCGATGAGCGCATCGAGAAACGTCGTGTTTCAGCAAAGGTCAGTGCACAAGTCACTTGTGGCTCTATCTCATCCATGACTGTACCGGCCGTCCAGGATTCTCTTGTGAGAACATGGATACAGCTTGGGCACAATCGCTAATGCAATACCCCAGAGCGGGAGAGGGGCCGTCCCGTGGCTCCATTCCGTCCGCGTTCATGCCATCTACCGCCAAGTCGACGCGGGGCTGGTCAAGTGAGGTGACGCGTAAATTGGAATTCCCCGAGACGGGTCTAGTTTCCCGTGAAGCCCGGCTGCTAGTGAAGACTTGGATCTCAAACGATCAACAGCGCAGGGACCCAGATTCGGCCCATGCAAGTCAAGATCTCTTCAAACCATGTCAGCGGCAATGATGCGGAGAGGAGGTCAAGCAGGGATACAAGGCCTTGGCAGAAAGCAACAGAAAGGACTTTTGTTGCGCTGCGTGAAATCGATTGGCTGTAATTGCCAAGAAAAGATCCTTGTCCGGCCTACTGAAGTTCTTCCTTTTCCTCAAGACACAATGGAGGCTGGCTTCTATCCGTCGGCTAAATAGGCCCGTCTCCCCAGTGCCCGTCTGTGCAGCAACAGTGATCTCATCCCTGACATGAAATTACGTGAACGCAGGCGTGGAAATCTGTCACCCGAGGAACCCATGACCTAAACGCTCTAATTCGCATGCTAGCCGATGTCAGACCTCATGCAGCAAAGTCGGCAGCAATACCCAAACATGAGCCTAGTCTCGATCACATCCGAGACCAGCACAGCACCCCGGCTTCTGGCAGAGGACACGACCAGACACGGAATCGACAAAACATATCGACGCTAATAGTCACGCAGTTCATCGGCTGCAATAGAGACATCTGGCAAGAAAACGCCATGAATCGCTGCGACTTTGAAGCCGACAGTGTCTTTGGTCCGCGGGTGGTGGCCTGTCGTGACGGCTTCGACTTTACGCTTCTGTTTGAGCAGAGTGTTCTCTCCATCGGACCCTCTGCTGTAGCCTTGATTGTATCCGCTGGGTACATGGTGCATCTGCTGCGAGAGGATGTCAAGACCAAGCCAGACGCGAACTGGCGGCTCAGAGCAGCAAAACTGGTAATTACCATTCATTTGCCCATGGCAGTGATAATGTCACATCCCAAAATCCTCATCACTTACACTGTCCTGCCTTAGCTACCAGTCGTATTGTTTGTAGCCACTCAGTTCGTGCTCGTTGTGCTATGGGCATCGCCCAGAAATCACCCTTCCGGCGTGTCCCTGCCCGCTGCCGTGCTGTCGCTCATCACCGGACTGGCCCTTGCAGCGCTTTCGTATGTCGAGCACACCCGCTCCATCCGCCCATCCACAATCCTCAACCTCTACCTGGCGGCCTCTGTCCTTTTCGACGTGGCTCAGTGCAGAACCCTTTGGTTGAGACAGGACAATGGCGCTGTCGCTGCCATCTTCACCACGGGGGTAGTCTCAAAAGTGGCCATGCTCGGGGCAGAGATGACGGAGAAGCGAAGTATTCTGAAACCGCCGTATTCTTCATATTCACCAGAAGCCATCAGCGGAGTCCTCAACAGAAGTGTCTTTTGGTGGATCAACGCGCTGTTGGTAAGAGGCTCTTCATCAAGGCTGTGCCTAAAGGACCTCTTTGATCTTGACCTGGAATTAATCACTAAGCATATTGAGCCCAAGTTCCGGCGCACATGGGCCTCTGTCAGCAAGCAGTCTTCACACTCTCTGCTCTTGGCTACATTCAAGACCTTTTGGTTCAAGATCCTGACCATCGTCTTCTTCCGCCTCTGCCTCATCGGCTTCAAGTTCAGCCAGCCCCTCCTTATCCACCGGGCCGTCTCGCTCCTAGAAGAGTCCGACAGCCAAGACAAGACAAGTATAGGCCGCACCTTGATTGGAGCCACTTCCCTCATCTACATTGGCATCGCGCTGATGACGGGCATGTTTCGTCACAATGTTTACCGTCTTATTACCATGGTTCGCAGCGCCATGGTGGGCCTGATTTATCACACGACGTTGAGCCTCGACGCCAAGACTGCCAGTAATGCGGCTGCTTTGACGCTGATGAGCACAGATCTTGAGAGCATAGCGTCTGGGTTCGAGGTATTTGATAGCCTGTGGGCAGACCCGATCGAGATTGGTGTCGCCATCTACATCTTGTACAGTCAGATCGGCTTGGCCTTTATCGCACCCATAATCACCTCGCTAAGTCTGTTCCCCTCTTCCACCAACCTAACATGGCGATACTTACGCTGGGCATCAGTCTTTATCTGCGTCCCCATCGCCCTGCGTGGCGTCTCCGCCTCTGCCCAAAACGACTGGCTCGAATCCATAGAGCGCCGCGTTGCAGTCATCGCCTCGGTCCTCTCCAACATGAAGGGCGTTAAGATGACTGGTCTCTCGGACCTCGTCGGTGACAGACTACAAGCCTTCCGCGTCCACGAGCTGCAGGTAGCAAGCAAGTTCCGGGCCATGCTGGCCGTCTCCGTTGTCATTGGCTCCATGTCCCAAGTCGTCACGCCCGTCATTACCCTCATCACCTATGTTCTCCTCGTGCGGGCCGAGGGTGCCAGCTTGACCTCGGCCAAGGCTTTTACGGCGCTATCGCTAGTGTCGCTACTGGCATTTCCAATCCAGAACATGGCCAAGGCAGTCCCGCAGCTGGCGGCCGCAGGGGGGTGTTTTCAGCGCATTCAAGCATACGTGCTTACTGGGGACGAGTCCATGGCAAAGTGTGATGAGGGGGCTGCGGCTCCTATTGCTTGCGAAAAGAAGCAACAGCACTCACGCCGAGGATCCTCTACCGACGATGCCTCTGAGAAAAAAGCTCTAGTTACCTTGAGCGACGCTAGCTTCACAATAGGGGTGACCGAAGAGCCCATCCTTCGGGACATTAGCGTATCCATCCTCCAGGAGACGTGGACGGTCATCATAGGGCCCATCGGCAGCGGCAAAAGCGTTCTTCTCCTCGCCTTGTTAGACGAACTCCATCTTACCGCCGGATCTATGGATCGGGCCGCCATGCTGCGAGGAGGCGTCGGCTACTGCGCACAAGACGCATGGCTTCCTAATCTCAGCATCCGCGACATCATCTGTGCCGGTGATGCTGGCAATGTTGATGAAACGTGGTACAGCGCCATTGTCGAGGCGTGCCTCTTGCGTTCTGACTTGGACGAGTTGCCCGCCGGCGACCGCACTGTGATTGGGAGCAATGGTGTTAGCTTGAGTGGTGGCCAGAAACAGAGGGTGAGTCTAGCTAGAGCAGTCTATTCTCGCAGGAGTCTGCTCGTCCTGGACGACGTTCTCAGTGGCCTGGATCCTACGACGGAGCAGGCACTAGTAGAGCGAGTTTTCGGGCCAGATGGGTTGCTGCGTAAGCATGCAATCACTGTCGTTCTGGCGACTCATTCAGGTACGTTGGCCAGGATATTCGAGGGACATGGACTACAAAGACTAAAGCAGAACGTAGTGAGGCACGCCCGGGGAGCCGATCATGTCATAGTTTTGCAGACCGGGGGCTCCATTTTGGAGCAAGGCCCTCCTGATCAAATCGCAAAACATCTCCCGAGCCAGGGCCGCCAGGACGGCGACAGGTCTACAAGCTCCACCACGACTGGCGATAGCCTCCAAGCTGACTCCTCGCCGTCCTCGTCACAGGCTAACGATGTTGCCCAAGCTCCATCCCACGAACCAAGCGTGGTGCGCCAGACTGGTGATTTCCGCCTGTACGCATACTACTTCCGAGCACTTGGCTGGGTCAACACCGTCGGTATGGCTCTGACCATATTGACCTACTCAGTCTTCCAAAAGTTTCCCACGCTCTGGGTACAGTGGTGGACCGCAGCCGAGGTTGACGCCCCAGGCCGGAAGACCGACATGTATGCCGGAGTATACGGGGCCTTCTGCGGCATATGTCTCATTTGCTTTTCCACCTGCATCTTCCTGCTCTTCCACTACGGTATTCCACGGTCGTCCATCGCCTTGCACGCCACGCTTCTCAAGGCTACCCTCGATGCTCCGTACTGGTTCTTTGTGTCGACGGACACGGGTGACCTCATCAACCGGTTCAGCCAGGACATGTCGCTGGTATGCATGCAGCTACCCGCCGCTCTTGTCGATACCATGCTCAACGCCGGCGTCTGCCTTGTTGGAGGCGTGCTGATCACCATGGGTTCAAAGTGGTCTCTCACCATTTACCCAGCCTTGATTGTCATATTGTATATTCTACAGAGATTCTACCTACGCACCTCGAGGCAAATGCGTTTGCTGGACCTAGAGGCAAAAGCGCCTCTCTATTCCCACTTCCTAGAGACGTTGCGAGGCATCGTCACCATAAAGGCCTTTGCATGGCAACTTTCTGCCGAAAGGCATAATGCTAAACTACTAGACAGCTCACAGCGGCCATTCTATCTCATGTATAGTATCCAGCGATGGTTGAATCTTGTTCTCGACCTCTTGGTTGCAGGCGTGGCTACTATGATCGTCGCACTGGCCACACAGCTGAAGGATTCGTCTTCCGGCGCCTTGGGGGTAGCCCTACTCAACATCTTGACGTTCAGCCAGGACCTGACAGCCCTCATTCGTACGTGGACGGATCTTGAGACGTCACTTGGGGCTATCGCCAGGGTGAAGAGCTTTGAGTCCGAGACGCCTTCGGAGCACACTTCGCCTGAAATGAAAGATGCACCAGAGCAGTGGGCGTCTCAAGGCAACATCAAATTTGAACGAGTATCCGCGAGCTACAAGTGCGTTAGCCCCTCCTCCTTCATGGGGCCATGATTTGACATGCAACAGGTCGGGAGGGGAGCTCGTGCTGAAAGACATATCACTTCAGATCCCAGCAGGAACCAAAGTCGGCATCTGCGGTCGCACAGGAAGGTTTGTGCAATATTCCATGCAACATTCAGTCGATTTTGTTGTTCTGACACTCGTCTAGTGGCAAAAGCACATTCATCCTCACTCTGCTACGGCTGGCTGAGATCGAGAACGGCGACGTCTTCATCGATGGCCTGTCAACTCGTGCTATCCCCCTCAACGTGCTCAGACAGAGCGTTATTGCTATGCCACAAGATTCTCTTTTGCTTCCAGGAACCGTCCGCTTCAACGCCGATCCCTTCTCCAAGCATCGAGACGACGACATTCTGACAGCCATGGACGACGTGGGTCTATTAGACATTGTAAAATCAGCAAGCGGAGAATTAGATGCTGACATAGATTCACTGTCGCTGTCCAAAGGCCAGCAGCAGCTCTTATGTATGGTGCGTGCACTCCTGGGTGCCTCGTACATCGTCGTGCTGGATGAGATGACTTCAAGCGTCGACGCGGTCACGGAAGAAAGGATGATGAGTCTTGTGAAGAATAGGTTTGCTCACAAGACCGTTCTAGCCATCGCTCATCACCTTCACACTATTCGGAACTTTGATATGATCGTGGTACTGGATCAGGGATGTGTTGTAGAGACTGGCTCACCAGACGAGCTTCTGTCGCGGGACAGCGTGTTTCGAGATTTATGGAGTAAACAGCATTAGAATAAGAGGACTAGGATAGAAGCGATATGGATGCTATATATCTTTGTGTTGTTTGTTTTGTGCTTTCTCCTAGTTGGCCCGTTAGTTGGTGGGTGTCCAGGGGTGACAATCTTACGTCGGAGGGGAAGCATGCCAGTACGAGTCAGAACATCCATCCGCTAGAAATTATGTGCAGATGTGCAACTTGAACCAGGAAAATAAACGGTTTAAATTCTCACGATGAAGCCAATTCTATCTGTGTACCTAGCTATTATTGACCATCTAAGAGGGGCGAAATACAGTTGCAAGTGGCACTGCATCTAGGTTTCTGTTTTCGAACCTGGCCTTATCAATCCATTCAAAGTACCTAGCTGTTCTACCACACAATGTTAAGTTTCATAGTCCTTGAAAGCCATCTGTATCCCATCGCACCTAATGTATCAAGTTGATTGGTGTCCCAACATCCGGGCATGCTCACCAACACTGGTCCCAGCGTCAAGTATCTGTCGGCATCTGCATGTGCCAGAAATACAACGAGTGGCCTCTCAGTATCATATGGCTGCACGGCAGCAAATGACACAGCGTCATGGATGTAACTCTTGAGCCGGTCAACGCCGACCGCTTCTCCCCCTGCCGTCATGGCAGCAGTATGGGCAAGCAAGGTGTTGTCAGATGGCCGGATACGGCGAAAACTCACTTCGTAGCCCAGGACAGCTTCAGAAGGCCCCTTTAACCTTTCAAACATGTCGTTAAAGTGCAAGTCCACTTCCGCAATACGTGCAACGAACGTGTCAATCATTGAGGGAGTGATATGTGGCATTGTGATGAAATGCACCCAGTCGCCCTCGGGTGCGAGGTGGAAGTTGGCAATCAGCCATGGAGGGATGCGCTCGAGAACAGTGATGAGGCTGGTTTCGTTGAAGCGCAAAGGCACACCTGCCTCTCTCAAGCCGTCGCGGAGGCGGTTCGTGTTCGAGGAGCAGTACTGCCTTATACGTCTGCTATCCTTGGACGAGTACATCTGGCGGAACAGCCACGTTTCAAGAACAGCTCGTGGGTCAATGGCGGTTTCTCGTGGCATCAACTGCCCCGTTGGACTATGGCATATGACAAGACCTGAGACCATCAGGCCCATGGCTTTGTGGTGGCTAAGCGTAATGCCCTGCACGACAGGCAGACCGTTGCGAGAGTTGATGCCAGGCTTGCCGAGCACCACATCTGTAGAGAAGCCGAGCTCAAGCGCCCCGTCGACATGGGTGTGTGCGACCTCAATGCTATGGGCAGCCAGCTTTTGCCGAAGCCCAATAATATCATCACGGCCACCTACAAATGTAGACCCCAAGTTACACATCAGGACGACTTGATACTTTTCCAAGTTTGCGGCACAAGAGTCTCTATCCCGACACGCCCTCTCGACCAGTTCTTGTGCTTTGATTCGACCCAGGCTGTCTGACGGGATCTCGATCAATCGCCGAGGCCGCTTTTCGCGGCTCCACAGGTGCGTAAAGTTATCATTGTCCCGGATGATCTTCTTGATGCTATAGTGCGTGGCATCCGAGTAGTACACATGGGCATCCGGAAACTGGGCCATGGCAGTATGCAGCGCCACCGTGTTACCCATGGTGCTTCCGTTAGTGAAGCAAGATGGGAACGACGCGTAGTCTTGCGGATTGATACCGTAACCGGCCCTGTATTCGTCTTGAATCTCGCGTGATTTGTGCTTAATCCAGTCAGACGGTAGGTCCAGCGGCAAGAAATGGCCCAGAACCGGACCAAGGGCCGAGTAGAGAGCGAGGTTGAGGGGGTAGCCTCCCGACTTGGCCGTGACGCATCGGAAATGGTCGACAACATTCTTGATGAGCTTGGTGAGGGTCCGACACATGGCCCGATCTTCTCGGGCAAACTCTTCGTTTGCGACTGGGAACTGGGGGAGAACTAAACAACCAGGGTCGACCTTGATCAAGTCTTGCACCAAGCCCTGCAAGTCGAGTGTGCTGACACTCGGCTGAATGGTCAGAAGATGGGTTCCTCGCGATATATGCTTGATGCCCCATTTACGGCACAACATGTCCGAAATAACCCGGCCCCGAATCAACACATCCAGTGTCGATACTGGAGCCTCAACTGTGATGCCCTTCTCCTGCATGAGCTGACAAAGTGCCAGTCGCTTGTGTATGCATTGGTGATATATCTCCTGGAACCCATGTGAGCCAAAGCGAAGCTGTTGCAGACAAACCCACAGCGGAGCGATAGAGTCTCTGGAGCCAGATATTGTACTGTCAATGCCGCGAACGTACTCGACCTTGACTTCACTAGAGATCCCCAGGCCTGGAGACTTGAGGATGGCTGCGTAAGTGGGAGAAACCCAGTTTGCTCCGCCAGCGACAATAGTGGCCGCAATTATGCAGCCGTCGTCCTCGACCATGTCGTGGGGGTCATCATCTTCTTCCTCCTCCCTAAAAGGATGACGGAGCAGCAACCGGGGAATGCCGAGACGCGCCCTATCATGGGCTGATACCGTGGTGATGTAGTCAAAGGTATGAGACGCGTCAAGATGCAACAATATCGGCAGATCTTTCTTCAGTCTCCCAATCATGCCGAAATCGTCCACTCTGCCGGCCGAACTACCCAGCGTGGCAGCAAAGATAATCGGTCTATCTCCGCCAGACAGCCTGACCAGCTGCGTCCTCGCCCGGTCCTCGTCCGCGCTCACGCGCACCGTGTCCAGCCCAAACATGCGTGCAGCCGATTCCAGCACCTCGGCGTCGATGAAGCACCCTGCCAGCAGGGGCCTGTGCTTGGACCGTAACCGCAGCTCGTGCTGCAACGCCCGGATGCCGTAGTGATTCGCCTCGAGCCAGCTGGTCACATAGCCAGTGACGTCTGATTCGGAGCAGCCCACCCGCGCACCTTTTGCGACGATGGCGTGGCGCTCAAACGTCTTGAAGTGGAGTGGCCAGCTGCGGTCAATCTCCTCGGGCATATTGACGTTGTTGGTGTGCCACGGCAGGCCAGCGTCGCGCATGATCTTGCCCGTCTCAAGCCATAGCGGATCCGTGTGCGGTGAAAAGGGCCCCGGCTGGGTTTGGACCCATTGCCTGTGTAGGTCTGAGACGCCGAGTAACGTTTGCAACTTCGCTGGGTCGCTTTTCCAGCCGTTCAAGACTGGTTCATCGAGCCAGTCTCTTTGGGAATTGACAAACGACGACACGATGGGGTCGAATGGTTTAACCGCGTCGGGTTCATAAGGTATGGAACCCATGTTGATGGCGATGGTGGTAACTGGAGGATTTGGTCGGCTCTGGACCAATGGCGAATATCTGCCACCACAAAAGCTCCCGTCAGTGAGTTTTATCGAGAATGGCGAAATTCTCTGAACGCCCATAATGCTGACAAGCCAACTACAAACACTTTGCACCAATATTTTTTACGTGAATAGACTCTCGCCAATGAATCTTTTGCTGATGTGACCAATACCATTGTTCTGTCACGTTTGTTGTCATGCATGTAAGGGGGTGCTTACCCTGCACCCCGACAGGGACGATGGGCCGGGATGACGTGATATTGGATTTGTCACTTTTGTGTTTAGTGCTTGATGTAGTAATTCTCTCTCGAAAACGACGATTCTTTTATTCCCTGATTGACTGTATATCCAGACGAATTGGATATTGTACGTACTTGTCCAACATCATGTCTGGGCACCCTAGTTCGACCACCGATAGAAGCGACAAATGTCCTAAGCTTTGGTTGCAAGACTACCTGTTCGCCTGGCCCTATCTAAGTAGCTTTCATTCATTGCTCTTTGGAGTGGAACAAGAGGCAACACCATGACTGAGATTACGCTCAACAACACCCTTCGGGACCTGTATCACCTCGACGGTGGCGACGAGGAGGACATTGCCCTCGTCTACGTCGTCCCCGTCGCAGACATCCAAATGTCAGCGGGAATTCCACCTTCGAGAAAATACATGTACCAATCTCCGGCGCTACCTACCAACGACTGTGATGTCCTGGCCCGAGAGTTTCTGCAGCTTGCACCGCAGCTTTTCGGATTCATCGCGGGGGAAATGCCACTATTCATGTTTGACCTCGACTCTACTCCGGTAGAGAAATTTACCATGTCTGGGCCACGGCAGTATCGGCTCGACGCTGACCTTGTTTTCAGCCGGCTGAACCCTGCCCAGCGCCCGAGGCCAACCTTTGTAGCGAGGCCGGCCGATGTCAAGATTTCGTCCACGACCAAGGTTGTGCAGGTCAATCCGATGGACTGCATGGAGAGGCTCCCACAGCTTATTCCACCCGATGACCACTACAGAGTCCTGTCCAAGCGAGGCCTAGCAATGTCGGGACTGCCAACGCCTAAAAGTATCATCCACGACCTCGAGCTTGACCTGCGCCAATTGTCAAGCCAAGAGGCAGTGGATTATGAGATTAAACGAATCAGCGCCCTCATTGCACAACACCAAATCCCCTTTGTGCTGAAGCTTCCACAGTCACTCTCTGGACAAGGCACGTTACTCGTCCGTAGGGAGTCTGACCGCGAAGCTGCCATCAAAGTGCTGCAGCCAGAGTTGCGACGGATGGCGTCCCAAATTACCGAGGAAAACATGCACCTCCAACCGTGTAGCATCATCGTGCAGCAGATGGTACCCGGAGAGGCTGTCGCTGTTTCATTCTTCGTCACGCGGGCCGGTAGGGCCGTCTTCAACGCTTGCTGCGGCCAGCTCATTGATGACGAGGGCGGCTGGGGTGGCGGATTCATCGATTACAATGCCCAGGACGACCTCGCGCAAATTTACGGTGACATAATGAATCAAGCCGCTACATATTTGTACGAGAACAGCTACTGGGGTCCCGTCGGGATCGACATCATGACAGACGCCCAAGGCCAACAGCTCGTCATTGACATGAATGTACGAGTTTCCGGCAGCCACCCATTGGGTGTGTTGAAGAATTTCTTTCAGGAGCGAGGGTTTGACCTGGCCATGTTGTGGTTTCCGTTCATCGTCAAAGGAACTCGGGAGTCGTTTGAGAAGGCGTTTCGGAATGAGTTATGGGCGGGTTGCCTCGTCATCATTGGATGGGTGCATATGCGGGACAGGAAGACGTCCATGTCTACTGTCATTCTTGCTGAGACGAATGGTGAACTATTACGTCAACTTATGACGAGAGTCAAGGAGTGGGAAGTTGCAGAGTAGATCGTCTGTATGGAGGCATGAAATTGTATTCACAGCATGTGTTCCTGATGGGACTGTGACAACTGCTCTGGTGTAAAGTGCATTTAACCCTCCGGACAATTAATCTCTAGACTGCCACGAGACGGTACCTAGAATCGGAAGTATCCAAATATTGACACGTCGGTTTACCTGGTGATGGTGAGACTCGGGGGTTAATCGTTCATAATTTTGCGACATATATCGGTATAGAAACATGACATATTTCACTACTCCTAGATATTGGTCTACGGAGGTGTCAACTGGTCGAGGCAACTTTCGATGCTCATAACCTTCAGCTTTGAGCTTCTGTCTATTAGTGCGACTTGAAATCTAATTGCTATCGTATGGTGCTCTGAAACAGGCGAGTTGCTTTGAATAAACCATCCGATGTGACATCGCATTTCAATATCAAAGTGTTCAAGATTCGTGACGTGACCTTAGCACCGAATCATACTCGAGGGCTGTCTGAAGAAGGACCTGCACGCCAATACCACTATTTAGCAACGATTAGCATGAGCCAGAAAAATAGAAAGTAAGCCATAATACTCACCATTCTTCCTCACTTGTGAATTCTTCTGGGGCGTGGCTGACGCCATCTTTGCTCGGCACAAAGACCATGGCAGTGGGCACCCTCAATGCCGTCAACGCACTGTCATGTCCAGCCAGCGAAATCGTGTCCATGAATCCATCTTCGCCAACGACACGGTTGGCAGCACTTCGAATGCACGTGATCACTTCCTCGTCTAGCTGAACCGCCGGACTGTGCCAGATTCTTTGGATGCTAGTCTGGAATCTATCATCGGGTGCTGTTATTCTCTTCATGCAGCTATGCAAAGCAGACTCAAAATCATTCAAGACAGACTCTGAAGGATGCCGGAGGTCGAGGGTGAATGTTGCTCTGCCTGGGACGGTGTTGGATGATGGGCGGTCCAGCTCAAGAACGCCGATGGTGGCCACGGCAGATACGTCTCTCGCTAGTGCGGTGGCGAACAGGATCATTTCGGCCGCGGCTACTAGAGCATCGGCGCGCTGGGCCATTGGAGTCGAGCCGGCGTGAGCTCGTTGACCGCAAACTAAAACGCGGTACCACCGGATGCCTTGGATGGAAGTAACTACGCCAATGCTCTTCTTAGCGTCTTGCAATAACCTCCGCTGCTCAATATGAAGTTCAATGTGAGCGCTGAGTTTGCTTGCATCATAGCTCGCCTGCACCGGCCCGTGATAGCCAATGCGTTTGAGCTCTTGTTCCATCGTACATGTTCGCGCCGTGTCGTAAAGGTCGTGAAAGTTGGAGAGAGCCATGTGAGATGCCCAAACTGCAGAGCCACTGCATCCAGGCGTAAACCGAGCTCCTTCTCTGGTCTTGTTAGCATGCCCAATGGCAGACGAAGCAAGTAACGATAAGTGATGGCATACTCGTTTGTCCAGTTTATGGCAGCTAGTGGTGCATAGGTTCTGTGTCCAGAGGCCTTGACCGTCCTGAGGACTTCTAGGGCGCCGAGAACTCCCAATATTCCGTCATATCTTCCACCTATGCGGCACGCATGTGTCAGAGTAATTCTTTTGATAAGTAGTGTTGTTCAAGTCAAGATGGCTGACCAGCAGGTTGAGTGTCTAGATGACTTCCCATGCCAATTGGTGGGATGCTGTTGTTGTCGCCAGGAAGGACAGCAAAGATGTTGCCCATCTGATCAATGCTGACGTTACACCCAAGGCGACTGGCCTCTTGCACGAAGTAGTCTCTAACTAGCTTATCTTCGTTAGAAAGGGCCAGTCTTGCCATGCCAGTGCTGTTAGGAATAGCGCCCCATTGCGCCGTGTGATGGATCTCAGCCCACAAACGCATGCGATCGGTAGTCAAACCATCTCTTGGCCGTCCATCGAGGCGACAAGAGTGTGCTTGCCAGGGTTTTGCAGCGGGCTGATGGGTATCAGTTAGGTCGTCTTCCCCACACGAGCCGGTGCCATCATGGTTTGGACCCGAGTCGGAACTAACGGGAGATGCTGGCAGCGAAGGAGATGTTGAGTCGGCGGCCGTGAATTCCTCAACGTGTGACATTTTGGGTAGGGAGACAGTAGTGATGGCGTCAATGATTTGCGACTACCTGAGAGTGTGACCTGCTTCGCCTGCCCATCATCTACCTCTATTATCTACATCAGATTCGAAGGACGGGCTGACGAGGCGATAAATGTGCTACTTCTTCAAGATCTGCTTGGCCACTACTACTCTTCGTCTCAACAACATGAATCTGTCACAGTTAATTTGAGTCATTACTTACTACCTTGTATGTTATGACGATTAGCCGACGACAGATGCGAGATTGCGCCTACAAATTGATCTGCACCCTTTGTCGTATCAACAAAGCTAACGAGAGTAGGTTGGAGTGCCATAGCTGTCAGGGAATATGGCAAGTACCCTTGACGACACCTCGAGTCGGGAAAGATCTGGATGTGGTTGGGGCGGACATCACGTAACAGACCACGGGGCGATGTGGTGATCGTGCAGATCTTCACCTAACCACGACACAAAAGCCTATATATATACCGTATACCAGTGCAAGATTCAATTGGCTGATCGGCCGTCTCCTTCTGACAAATCTTGCAGGGTTGTGTGGTATTGTAGTGTAATTGTAGCGTTGGAGGTAGGTAGTAGTCGCTTCAATGGCTCCGCGACAGCACAACGGAGCCCTTGTCATCTTTTGTGTGACAATTCTATAGTGCAACAACCCACCGCCCCATGGACTCGTGAATGGCATCCTATTCTACTGACTTCTGATCTTACCACTGGCTTTATTTGGATCACGGGCTGCTCATGTGCCCTCGGCACCTACACAGCGTCTCCCCAGTTGCAATATATCCCTACTCACCATGGGCTCCCTGGAAGAATACCCTGCCGGGCTTCTACATCTCAAGATCCGGCCTCTGCCACATACCGACAATCGCACAGACGAAGAAATTGTCGACGCAATCCTCAACCCTCCCCCCGTCACCACGGAAGAGAATGTGTGGGCCTTTTGGGACAAGGGATACGACGCCATGCCCCCCTGGCAGAAGCGCAACGTGCTAGGTTGGGCTCGAATCCTCGGTCCCTCGTGGTCGGTCCGAGTCCTTGATCTGATCCATGGATCACCGGCCAATATCTTCAATTTCTTAGATGGTGCTGATCTGCCCAAGCATCTGAATGAAGGGCGGACAACAGGTCGGTATGCGGGCGCGAACACGTCCGACACGATTCGTCTGCCCTGCGTGTACCAGCACGGCGGCGTCTGGATGGATGTCGGCATCGTGTTGCTGATGCATCTGGACCAAGTCTGCTGGGCTGCGCTCAAGAGTCCAAGGGTCAAGTTCCAAGTCGCCGTTGCGTCGGGCGACCCGACTCTCAAGTCCGGAACGGCAGAGAACTTTTTCATTGCGGGACGCAAGGGCAACGGCTTCATCAAGCGGTGGATGATGATTCTTCTCGAGGCATGGACGGGCCGCATCAACAACAAGGGAATACACGCCCATCCTCTCTTCCACCACCTGGTCCGTGACGGAAATATCACACACGTCTTCAAAGACGCTACGGGGGATAAGCTGGACTATTTCCAAGCCTATCTGGCGTATGAACGTCTCCGACTACTGGAAGACCCCCACGACGGTTTCAGCGGACCAAGCTACTGCAAAAATCGCGTGCTTCTGATTGACTATAGAGAGTTTGCTGCCGGCGCCATGCTCACCAACGACAACGGCCCCAAACAGATGCAACTCTTCAACACTCGATTCGATCAGAACCAAGACTCCGAGGAGTATAAGGAGGCTAAGGAGTTCTTCACAAATATCCTTTCGAACGCTGCCATGTTGAAACAATACCACTGGCGCGATCATGACGTTCCTACGCTGGCTGACCTTTGGGATCGGCCGGAGAATCATGAGCTGGATGCCGAGCCAAACACGTTTGGTGGGTATTTGCGTTACATCAGCTCGCGCTATACGCAAGATCGCACCATCACTGGGCTCAAGTTTCCACCAATTCGGGAAAAGGTCTTGGTAGCTGGTGTATTGGAGACGTTTGAGAGTTAGGTTATTTGGGTAGGGAGAATATGACAACATGTAATTCAGCTGATCTCAGTTCCTTCGATTTATATGATTGTAAGAGAATCGATGTGGCTTCGTCTCATTGCTCGTTAATGGACAATCGAAGGAGAAGTGTTCACACAACCGACGTAACATCCGCACACACTCAACGTACCCGAGTACTATGAATACTTATCTGGACCCTGAAGCCTTTAATGAACTTGGCCTTGGATTCCCCTTGATAAGCCATGACAAGTCATTGTGGCATATTCTTTCCTTACGTACTATACAAGTAGATCTAGATGATCAATGAGATTACGTACGAGCTTGGAGTTTCATAGTGGCACGTCAAAACGACCAAGATCGGCACACATGACAGGATAGTCCTTAGATCATTGCTGAACGGATGCGAGAACAAAACTGGCATTGATCGACGTTGTTGTCATCTCACAGCGTGGGGATATATCTTTCCAACTGCCTAGTAGTGTCATAAATCTAATGACTACTTGCACGCCTTGCTTCGAGGGAGATGATGGATTTTTAACGCCATGATGTTTGAAAAGACTGCGTCTCGTTGATCTGGCCCATACATATATATACAAGGATAGAAATCAATCAATCTGCCTATCAGGAATCTGTCAAACTTATTCACTACGCATCAAATCATTGCACTTGGTGGTAACTACAGGCTTCCATTCCACCACTTCCAGGGCCAAAACAACATGACGACCATCGTTACTGGAGTAGGCCTTACCAACCTTCGATGTACTACAGCGGTGCCAGCTAACACAACACAGGGCGCTGGATTCATTGGCTCACACCTCGTTCAGCGTCTACTCAACGAAGGCGAAAAGGTGATTGTCATCGACTCACTATGGACTGGCTCGATTGAGAATGTCGCCATGTTTCAGAACCACCCACGCTACAGTTTTCTAAGGTATCCTGCCCAAAGTACATGATATTGCTCAATGAGCGGACACTAACAGAGTTGAAGCTGGGATGTCAGAGATCCATTGCCGATCACGGAAAAGCCCAAGCAGATTTACCATCTAGCGTGTCCAGCCAGCCCAGATCATTTTGAAAAGAGCCCAATTGACGTCTTAGAAACGTGCTTTCAAGGAACAAAGAACGTGATGGATCTGGCAACGGGCTGTGGTGCCAGGGTTTTAATCGCCAGTACCTCCGGTAAGCACTATTGTCAAATGCCAAACTTGAGTAAAGGGCTGACAAAAGGGTAGAAATCTATGGCGACCCTAAGGTCATCCCCCAGTCGGAAAAGTACTGGGGCAACACGAACTCGTACGGCCCAAGATCGTGCTACGATGAAGGCAAGCGTGTTACAGAGGCCCTCGCCTACGGCTACCAGCGCAAGCACAACCTACAAGTACGCATCGCACGCATCTTCAACGCCTATGGGCCTTCGATGCAGCTGCGCGACGGCCGAGCTGTGCCCAACTTCATCGCCGCCGCCATCCAGGGCCGCCCGATGACCGTGTACGGCGACGGCAGCGCCACTCGGTGCTTCCAGTACGTGGCCGACTGCGTCGAGGGGTTGGTTCTGCTGATGAACAGCGACCACACGCGCCCTGTCAACATCGGCAGTGACCTGGAAACAAGCGTCGGGGACATTGCGCAGATGATTATTGCACTTGTCGCAGCCAAGACGGGCACCGCGGCCAAGACTACCATACAGCACTTACCCGCGCGCGAAGACGATCCATATCGGCGCAAGCCCGACATCGGACTCGCCAAGGAGGCACTGGGCTGGCAGCCACGCACATCCCTGCGGTATGGACTAGAGACGACGGTGGACTGGTTCTTGGCACAGGCGAAGCAGCAAAAGGATGAGGTGGACGCGCAGATCACGGTCGCGAAGATGGCGGCGCAGACTTTGGGGGGGTTAGTTGGTGATGCGCCAAAGGAAATTGCCGTGTAACATGTGTAGGACACGAATCATGTCACGTAATCTTTGTAAAAGGTAAAAGAGCTCTGATAAAATACACTCATCATGTCGTTGGGTGGTTCCAGCATGGTTGATTGCCTGGTCACGAATAGGCCAACAAAACTATACCAAGCCGTCGTACTACTAAGAATAAACATCCTTGGTCTTCCTCGCACCGAAAGCCCAAAAGGCCAGGTTAGACTTTGGGGTGTTGTGACCTGTCACAATCACGTAACAGATGGTGCCGGATCCCTGCAATCACCACATGAAACTCGACAAGTGACATAATACCCGGTGCACAATGTAGCCATGTTAATCACGTAACGCATGCTACTGCAGAATTTAGCCTTCAATTCTTGATACAACCACTTTAGGCGGCCCAACGCGGGCCAAATTACCGAGAAGGCAGAGCCATCAAATACGCACAGGTCTGCGTCCATGCCGACACGGATGGCGCCCTCGGATTGCTCCAGTCCTGCTTACAGTGCTGCTCGCTCTCAACACCATTGTACGATGTTGATGATGCTCGTGTCCCCGCGTTTAAGTAGCTCGTCTCACAATCTGTCTTGGTTGAACTTTTCGCGTGTTGTCGAACAGCATTTTTGCCTCGTATCTCCATCCTCAACTTCTTCAGCCGCGAATTCAAGATAATGAGAGCACGTCTCGGCGGTAACTGTGACTCCACGTGATCTTGCCATTATTAGAAGCTGAATCACATCAGCTGAGTAGAGATGAGCGATATGTACTTGAAGTTTGGGAGCCAGGTGAGCTTTGGAAACAAAAGCCTTTCAACTGCGCGTAGCTCGAATGATGAAGGTCAACCATTGACAAATTTTGATAACTTGCAGAAAATATCAATCTTCTATTCTATAGTCTCGACATGCTATCTACCTACCACGGTGACAAGAAGCGATCCACGACAAAATTGTAGTTCTTATGGACGTTCAGTCGTCAGCGGCTGAATTACGAGATGTCGCAATAAGATGTGCTGACATGACGAGATAGATAAGGGATGTGATGGACGATCAGCATCTACTCAAAGCACGAAGGCAAAACCCCTGTTTTCTCGCCCTTTGTCGCGTTGTTCTGATTCCCCAGAGGCCTGGGGAATATCTTTGTACGTCTATGGCTCATCATTAACTACTTGAGCAGTGGCACCTGGTTGATACTTGGCCATGGATGCTCCAAGGCCAAATATTTCGCCATTGAATTCAACTCAGTCCATTTAATTATCATAGACGCTAGACGCCAAGTAACCCAACATGTGCGGAATCGTCGGTGTCAGTCTCGGAAGCTATCACTACTGCGCCACCGCAGACCTTGTCGAGTCGGTCCTGCAACTGCAGCATCGTGGGCAGGATGCCTGTGGAATTGTCTGTGGAACACCGGACGGCATCGTGTCAGCCAGCAAAGGGAACGGCCTGGTTACGGAAGTTTTCAGCGCCAACAATGGAGGCACTTTAGATCTAGAAGGGAACTTTGGCATTGGTCATGGTAGGTCGGTTCAACTAGTGCCATGAGAGACCAAGCTTACCTGTTCAGTCCGTTATGCTACGAATGGAAAGCACACCGTGCAGCAAATTCAACCTATTATTGCAAAAGATAGAGGCAATATTGCCATAGCCCATGTAGGTAATACTGAGTCACGAGTGTCAACGGCCCTCTAATTGATCGATAGAATGGTCATCTTGAGAATTGTATGGATATTGCAAGGTACCTCAGCACAGCACGAGAAGCCAGGTTACCTTCCACCTTGGGGGATTCTGAGCTCATGATGGAGTTATTCTTGCCCGAGAGTCCGCGAAAGGGGCAGATCCGAAGTTCCAATCCGATTCCGCGGTGGATACTGTCAGGCATCGAGGAAATTTACAGACATAGCGTTGGCTCTTTTGCTTGTGTCTTGTTTGTACCCAGTTATGGACTCGTCGCGTTTCGTGATCCACATGGTATTAAGCCCTTAGCTATGGGTTGGAGAGTCACGACACAGGGAGAGGTTGATTACATGTTTGCCAGCGAAAGCGTGGCTTTTCAGAACATTAACTACACTTTCCTCAGAGACGTCAATCCTGGTAAGTAAAGTCAATCCCACGCCACTATCTTAAGCCAGAGCTCTTACTTAATAGCAGGCGAGGCAATCTTTGTGCCCTCTGTTGGCTCTGTATCCGAAAATACTCGCTGTATTGCTATGCAGATCGTGCCAGAACTCTCATATTCGCCTGACGTTTTTGAGATGGTCTACTTTGCCCGTCAAGAGTCTATTATTGATAGTGTGAGCGTAAATAGGAGTCGCCAACTTATGGGTGAAGAATTAGCCCAGACTGTTATTGATCAGCTCGCAAACACGCACGGTCATACGGCAGTCGATGAGATTGACTGCGTAATACCTGTGCCGGAAACGAGCTACACTTGCGCCCTCGCTCTCTCGCAGGCCATGGGCAAGCCTCTCTCCCTGGGCCTTGTCCGCAATCGGTTTATCATGCGGACGTTCATTATACCGAACCAGAAGCAACGATGCAAGGCAGTGAACCGCAAGCTCAACACGGTGAGAGAAGAGTTTGACGGCAAGAATGTCTTGATAGTGGATGATAGTATCGTGAGAGGAACAACGGCAGCGCGGATCGTAAAGATGGCCCGCGAGGCGGGTGCAAACAAGGTGTACTTTGCTTCTGGTTCGCCAGCCATCCGGTAAGTTCCACGCTTCCTCTGTAGGGCTGATGTATAAACGATTGACAATTTGTGCAGGTATCGCCACATCTATGGTATAGACTTGGCTGACGAGAAGGAGCTTCTTGCGCATGACCAGTCCAACACCAAGATACAGGCGGCGCTGGGGTGCGACGGCTTATATTATCTGCCACTCAAGGGGCTAGTCAAGGCATGTAACAATGCTCGAGGAGGTGGAGGGCCTTTGGATTTTGAGGTTGGTATCTTTACTGGCAGCTATACTACTCATAAATCTGGACACCATAGATATGAGGCACGACCTCTGTATGTCTAAGCTGAGTTGAGATCTTAATAAACAAGGAAATTCTATTATAAAGCCCCGCTGAGTTAATAACCCTACCCTTTAGCTGCCATATAGTTATTGCCTTACTGGCTTAATTTTATAGCTGTAGATAAGCCCTACTAGCTCGACAGTGCAATAATCTTAAAGTAAATAAACGTCCCAATTTCCTACATTTCACGAGATGCAATAAAGCGGCCTACCTGCATTTAGAGGTTTTGCGTCAGAATAAGATCCAACCTAAATTTGAGTAAGTATTAAACTTCTAGTTTGTTGTGAAGGCTGCATAACAACTAGAAGGGATAGTTCCCAAAGCCCATATTTCACCTCGCTTCAACTGTCATGCCATGCCAGCCATCAATCCTCTCCTGGCATATCTTTTCGTACTGGTTAATTCCACCAGCAAATGACAAGACATCTGGTTTCTTCCCCGGAATATTCCCTCCATTCCACCAAGAATCTGTGACACCGTACAATGTACCCTTGATCATTGTGGTGATTAGATCTTTCCATTCATCTTCCGCCGTAGATGTAGGCTCAAACGATCTCGACTTCTCCTTTTCAAGTTTCTCAATGACGTTGAAGACGAGGTCGCATTGGCATTCAATGATGGTTGGGCCATTGGAGAATGCAGTGGGAGCTGTATCCGTTAGCAACGTATCACGAAACAAAACTTATTGTAATGCTGCATGTATGAAAAAACATACCCTGTGGGCTGTAGACAATAAGCGCGTTTGGAAAACCATTCATGCATATGCCCATGTACGTGCGAACTCCATCTCTCCAGATATCCTTGATATCGATGCCATCCTTGTTCTTCAAGCCCATGCCAGTCAGACTAAGGCCAGTCAGCCACATCAACCAAACCTGATGGGATAGGGGGCTTACGAGCCGGTGAAAGTGTCAAATCCTGTAGCCATGACCACCATGTCGAATTCCCGTTCCTTTCCGTCGTCTGTCATGATCCCGGATTCGGTAAAGGTGCGCATAGGTGTTGATCTCAGACCTACGATCTCGACGTGCTCCATGTCTAGACAATCATAATAGTCGTGCTCGAGCGGTGGCCTCTTGGTGCAAATCGGATATACCGGCTCCAGAGGTGCCATCAAATCTCTTTTTATGGGATTGGTGAAGCGTGCACGAACCTTCTTTGCCCAGAAGTCGTAAACAAGACGATTTGCCTTTTCATCCAACATGATATTGTCAAAGTTCCCTAGAAGAAAGCTAAAGGCACCTCGTTGCCACAGTTCTTCAAAGAGCTCGTTGCGTTTCTCTTCAGTTATGGCAAAGATGTCGGGACCACTTGAAGAGATTGGAAAACCACCATGCGATAGACGGCCATTCTGGAATAGGAGGGGATAGTATGGCTTCCACGAGTTTTGCTCCTCTGGAGTGAGCCTTCTTTTTTGCATCGGAATGCATGTGCTTGGTCCTGCAAGGGGATGTTAGATATAAGTGATCCCTTGATACTCATAACAAGAAAACAATAATCTTGCAAAACTTGCTTCGTATGAAAACAGACAAAGATCCGCCGTCGGCTGTTTCTTTAGCCAGCTCCTGTACAATCTGCACCGATGTTGCACCGCCTCCAATAATGGCAACTTTCTTTCCTTTGCAGAGAACCCCTTCAGGCCATGAGCTCGAGTGTATTACTCTGCCTTTGTAGTTCTCTAGTCCTGGAAAATCCGGGGTATATCGTCGATGGAGCAATCCTGTTGCCAAGATGAGATATTTGGCGGACCAGGTTGAATCACGAGATGTTTTGACCGTCCATCTTGCAGCCGAGGTGTCATATGCCGCTTCAGAGACTTCAGAGTCGAACGAAACATCTTTCCTCAAGTCTAACACACGATCCAAATGAGCAAAATATTCCCGGAGCTCGGTGTGGTGCGGAAAACGTTCGGAGAAATCCCATGTTCGCCATGCCTCTGGGATGTTGAGTTGGTAGAATGGGATCTCTGAATCAACACGGGCGCCCGGATATCGATTCCAGTGCCAGACTCCACCAAAATCTGATCCTGCTTCCAGCACCTTGGCTCTCAGGCCTAGCTTCCGGGCTCTGTACAAGGCCGAGATACCTGAGAACCCAGCGCCGATGATGAGGACATCACTCTGGCCATCCTGGGCGCCTAGATCAACCCCGTTTGCTCTAGAGTCACCATTTAGCTCTGCTGTATCTGCCGCGGCCATATTCGCGAAAACACACGGGGGGGCGCTATGAACAAGTCGTGGCGAATCAAGATTAGGGTTGCTCTTCCGAAGTGAACGAGTGATCTCTAGTTTGCCATCTGTTGGGTGGTGCAAACGCTACTAATTGCCAAATAGTCACAGTTATGGCTAAAATCAATCCCCCATGCCGGTTTCGATTCGCACAAAACGACATCGCTGATAGTCGGCCAGGGGCTGCATGTCGTAACGTACGATAGGCTGTCCCTATACGAGTCGACAAAGTACGACGACCTGGCGGTTATCTGGAAAGTGGGCGAGAAATCGAGGACTCAAGGGTAAGTATGCTCTTTAATTTTTTTACCGTTCCTTTTCTTCCGAGTCCCAACACGACAAACCCCGCGTCAATTAGTTTGCTGTGGGTTGAACCATGATCACGACTCGTACTACCCGACGCGATTGTGCATCGGATCATGTAAGCACTCTGGCTCGAGATCAAGCGATACCTCGTCCACTCATCTACGCTTCATTTTCTTAACCGCGAAAATACTCATGTCAATACTCAATCTTAGGGACTAACCACTACATTCTTCAACATTCCACGTTTCACATAGCCATGTCGTCTTCTACGCAGCCTCACAATGAACTGGGCACTTACAGGATTCTGTCTCGCTCGGCCGGAATACGCGTGTCCCCTCTACAGCTGGGGACGATGGCTCTTGGGGGTGCGTGGTCAAATGCAAGTCTTGAATCATTGCCTAGTTACCCCTCAAGGGCCAGATGCCCGCAATCTTGTCTCTAATGCGATAGGAGCAACAGGTCATGGGCAGTGCCAGCAAACAAGAGTCCTTCAAGCTTCTCGATGCCTACGTGGAAGCCGGCGGCAATTTCATCGACACGGCAGTAAGTTTCTTCACGGGGCTATTATCTCGACAAAGGACGACCGAATCCTCGCTAGCCCAAAGGTCCTAGAGGTGCAAAGACTGACTAGTATTTTTGTAGAACAATTACCAAGATGAGCAGTCTGAAAGCCTGCTTGGTGAGTGGATGAAAGAACGACAGAATCGCGACTTGCTGGTTATCGCAACCAAGTCAGTCATCATAGTGAAACGCATGGCCAAAGAAGTGACTTGTCTAATCACTTCTTAGGTACACACTCCCATACCGGGCGCATGAGCTGGGTCCGGGAATTGCTCTGAATTACTCGGGGAATCACCGCCGAAGTCTGCACATGTCCGTCAGGGACTCCCTTGAAAAGCTACAAACTGGGTGGATTGATATTCTTTACGTCCATGTCTGGGTATGTTCACTCCCATCTGCAAACGCCGCCCTTTCGTAACACATAATTATTGTCTAGGATTGGTCAACGTCCGTCGCCGAGATAATGGACTCTTTACACATCCTTGTTCAACAAGGCAAGGTGCTCTATCTCGGGGTATCGGATACTCCCGCCTGGCTAGTTGCGGTGGCCAACGAGTACGCTATTTCTCACGGCAAGACACCCTTTAGCATTTACCAAGGGCGATGGAGTATTATGAATCGTGATTTCGAGCGGGATATCATCCCCATGGCTCGGCACTATGGCATGGCGCTGGCTCCTTGGGGTGTCTTGGGGGGTGGTAGACTTCAGACAAAGAAGTCTATGGAAGAACGGAAGAAGTTAGGCGAAGGCCTTCGTCGTCACTATAGCGCTGAGCAGACAGAGCAAGAGGTTTTGGTGAGTGAGGCACTCGAGACGGTAGCAAAAGAGCATGGAGAGGACGTGTCTATTACCGCCATCGCTCTAGTCTATGTGCTGCACAAGGCCAGCAATGTGTTCCCAATCATGGGTGGTCGCAAGGTTGAGCATCTTGAGGATAATCTCCGCGCGCTCGAGATTCAACTGACACATGGCCAACTCGAGAGGCTTGAGAAGCTCGTCCCGTTCGATATTGGTTTCCCGGCCAGTTTGACTGGTGAGGACTCCAATGCCACTGGCGAAACGTCGTCCTTTATAGGGTATGCTGGGCCAATCTCATGGTTCAGCGGTCCAAAGCCTCTGGCAAGAAATTAGCGTATTTAGATTTGCTTCGCACTAAACTTGATAGAGAAAATCAGAGTCTCAAACGTTCGTTATGTGTTCCCAGGCTCCCTAAATGCGGCTATGATAGGTCTGATGGCGAGAACGTCAATCATCTTCGCATGTGAGCTCCTTGGGCAGAATGCTTCCAAATTTCAAGAAAGTCTATCAAACAGCCGGCCCTCACTCGACCTCGATGGCATCTATACCTATCACTCTATAACCTTTCCATTTCAATGCCAATTTAGCTTGCCCTGATGATACTCTAATGGCCAGATTGGGGAGACGATTGCCTCTACGCAGGCTTGGAGTCAATCGCCGTTGGCGTCGTAATTCACGACTCGTCGCGAACGGTGCTGCGTTAATAACTATCATCAACCAGTAAAGGTTTGAGAATATACCAGTAGAAACGGAGAATTGTCATCTTTAGGCCTTATCAACTTTAATGCCATATCCGGGGGAGGATAATGCTAGCTGCTGCTTTGGGCTGACGACTCGTCAACCCATGTTGCCTTGACAAGCCCGGCCTTGCCGATACATGGCACACCATCAGCATTTAAGCCAAAAGTCTTTCCCCAAGTGTAGTGACAACAAGCTCTTTACAATTAAACCCAAACACCTTTGATTACAATGAAGTCATCCTTCGTCGCACCCTTCGCTATTCTGCAAAGCTCCAGGAGCGTTGATGCTCAAAGCAAATTTTACCAGACAATCGACTACGTCGTTGACGAGGGCTACGAAGCTGTTGAGGGTTGGGCTGCCACTGCCTGATATGAGATTACAGAGACCCTGACATGAAGACAGATGTTCCTGATGAATGGTTCTCGGCCCGTGGTGTATCGAAGCATGATCTCAAGGCAACGGTTGCGCTGCGGCTGCCCTCAGATCCGTACATGCATCTGATCATTTACGAATGGGCAAATCTGAAAACTACTGAAGGCTGGCCAGCCCCGTTTAACCAGGTGGGATCTCGAGGTTTCAGTCTCTTAGTGACGGACATACACTCGGAGCTACAGCGACTAAGGCAAGGCTTCCCAGACGTCAAGGTAGTACAAGAGCCCATCACAATCCAGCGTCGCTGGGGCAAGACAACCTCAGTTTTGCTCAAAGACCCCGAAGATAGCTGGCTCGAGTTAGTTGAAATTCAAAAGGGATCTCCCTTTGATCCAGCCATCGCCCGACCGCCACCACCAACGGCCAGGACTTGGCTTCATTCCATGTTCAACTGCCAAAACTACGCCCAAGTTTCCAAGCTTTATTCATCGTTCGGCATGAGTCATGATCATGGCGTCGGCTTTCGTCCCGACGTTGGATTTCACCCCTTCGGCTTTGAGGCATTCCTCAAGCAGATGAAGGATGCTTTCAATTATGACGTATCCGATGTTGAGGGCATCCAGGTTGGCTTCCTTCGGGCGGAAACTGACTGCAGCCAAAACCACATTGAATTGATGGGGTACCCTTTCCGTGAGTCTTGTTTCGGTCGGCTGCGTTTCCGGTACCGGAATTCCCACTAATGTCTCTCCAACGAAAGCTCTTGAAAAGCCTGGTCCACAACCTACCTGGGGCCAACGTGGCATCGCCCGATATTGCATCAAGACAAAGGACTACGCAGGCGCGTTGGCCAAGGCCAAGGCTGACGGCCATAAAATCTACATCGAAGACCAAAGAGGTATGGAAGTTTTTCATGGAAGCCAGTAAGACAACACTAATAATCCTGCAGGGTGCCTGAACTGGGGAGATTCTCAATGGTTCTTCTTCGGTGACAGTGATGGAAACATTGTCACTCTCGAGGAATGGTTTCCCCAGCGTGAATGGGGTGAAAGGTCGTAACAGATTTTATCGGCAACAGCAGAAGACTTCCTGTAATTGACGGATGCACTACAAGTACCTATATTGCAATTCCTTTTATCATATGTACTCTCACCTCTTGGCCTCGAGATTAGCTCTCATCCTGGTTGAAGCCAGGAGTAGAGAGAAAGAGAAATTGATAATCCGTGTAATCAAAAGATTGTGTCTCTGACGAAAACATTGCCTCGGGCACTGAGAAAGTTGATTCAGGGTCCCATAAGTTTGCGTATTGGTTTGAGGCAGTTATGTCAGCAGAGAATCCACGCTCGGCGCCGTGAAACACCAATTTGCCTTCCTCCACGCTTAAATCGTTAACGGCGGCCATGGAATTGGGCAGTTGCGTAAAATCGCACGTCGAAGTTGTTGGTTGTAGTGCCTTATCGTGGCTGGTTTGTGCATTATCCATCTCCTTTGTGAGCACCGTGTTGCAAAGTTGGGCCGAGATCGGGTCTTTGTGTCTCCTTTTGACATGCTCCTGGTGCATATCGCTTACCTTGGAAAATACCCGCTTTGAGCCAGCACCAGATGTTGATTGCAGTGATGGTTGCGTGGACGAGGTCTCTGGTACGACAAGGTGTGCCAACTCAGGATAATACTCCGCAAATCGAGAATCAACCCTAAAGTTGTCGATACTAAAGGTAGAATTCTCAAATGACTTAGTCAGATATAAGTCTGACATGTCTTCGTTCAACCTGACCACAGTTCCAAGGTCCTCGGGAGGCCTTCGAATCTCGAAACTTTGGAAAAGCTTCAGATAGAGATCATCCAGGTCGTACTTTGGCCAAGATGTTAGAAGATGTGCTCGTAGTCGAGGCCTAGAAGATCGTTAATTATCGTTGCGTCAAGAGTGGTTCGCTATTCACCAAGCTAGAAAGTCTAACATTCCAGGATGATCAACCTGAAATTGCGAGGGGGTTGGTCGTCTCCACGTGGGAATATTCTCATAGTTCTCCGCAGTTGGAAAGACAAAAAACTGTCCTTGTTAGGAATGACTACCCTTCACAAGGTTCTAGCACACATGGAGCTGGAAAGCTTGTCACATACCAGGAAGCACTTGTAATCTGCCCAGAACATGACGATGCGTTCCAAAGCCGACTTGAACAGTTTTTTGCACGGGAGGCTTTTCTGATATGCATAGTATGCAATTGCTCGCCGTTGTCGCTCCGCATTCGATAGCTGCAGCGGCGTGTCCTCTGTCGAGTTGGCACAGTACGAGATATCTCGCTCGTACAGCAACCACTCTAGGATGTCTGGAAAGAGATTGGGGGAAAGGGCTTGCCGATGAATTTCGTCTAGAAAGTAGCATCAGCAAAATCAATACCCAACAATACATTCAACGCGACGTACCAATGGTAAGATTCAACGTGTCACTATCTCGGCTGAAGTGACTAACCAAGAGCTCTAACCCGTCTTTTGAGGAGCTCTTTGTCGTTCTCCATGCCATGATAGACTCGAGGAGAGAGTTGGTTGGGATGTTTGAACATTGTTCTTCTGGGACGCCTAGAATATGGGAGAGCTGGAAGTAAACTGAAAACCGGGTGGTTGTGAATCTCGACTCGGATGTCTCCAAACGCCCAAGTATGGTCGTGGTGTTGTTCTTGCTTGGCTCGCCCGAAGTGGACTCTTGCGGGGAGAAGCCGTCTGTTGAATCTGACTTGGCAGGTTCCTGCAGACAGGGATCATTGATCCCTTCGTGGGTGGCTTCATCGGCATCCAGACAGTCCTTCCCCGTTGCCAAGATGTCTCTAAACCCAGTCTGGTATTTGTGGATTTTGGCACGGAGGGCCGCATTATCGTCCAGCAGGCAGTTGATGAGCGTTCCTTTGGTGTCTGCCTCCAAGAGGGCCAGTCGCCGCTCGAGCTCAGCCGTCTCTTCCTTGCATTGCTTCCTCAAGCGACGCTGGTTGATCTTGTCGTTGATTCGCTTCTTGGTGAGTTGTTGCTGAGTGAATTTGTCCTTCCAGGTTGGCGTGGGCATAGTCGGCGCAGTTGTGATATTTCGCCATGAGAAAGGAAGTGAGTAGCTGAAGTCCCGAACTGCCGTGTTCCGAATTGCCCAAAATAGACGATAAGAACAACAATGGTTAAAGGGATGAAAAGGATGAAAATAAGAGGGGAAACTTCTGCCTGAGGCACCAAGGTTTAAGCATCAAGCCACTCACCCTATACCTCTATGTTTTCAAGTATGAAACCTATCTAAATGTAAATCTAGTTTAGCTTTTGTAATAATTAGATATAGGAAATAGGGTAGAATATTATATATCAGTAGAATACTAATTAGGCTTATTCTTTTACATATCTACTACTAATTCTGATCAGTTTACGATTGGCAATTGTGGAAATTTCGAACGCGATCTTCTTTAAAATGCGTTATGAAGTTTGTTTAACTACCTGGTTTAATTCAAGTTTGGCCCTAGTCCTAGAACGGAATAGTAGCTTCTTGCCTCCGGTTTCATTCACACCTTGTTACCCGAACACGAGTCGGAAGATTACGACTCGTTTTAACCGCTGTCTTCCGTAGTATCTCGTGAAATTTAGACAGCTTTGCGTCCCCGCTTTTCCACTCTTACCCGCGAAACGGCCAGTGTTTAGTTATTTAATTGGTTACTAAATGCTTTAGCTGAACTCAAAACGGTCTGAATTTCGCGGGACGCTATGGGGATCATCTCAAAAAATTGAGACAGCTTAGCTCCTCCATTTTTCCTGTCTGGACCACTTAACTGTTAGGATTGTAACATTACGTTTTTGCGGAAAAGTAGAGGAGCTAAGCTGTCTCGATTTTTCTTTACGGTGCTATCACAAAATTGAAGAAATCATGCATTATTCTGCCCCACCCCCTGTTGGCGCCTATTCTGCCGATGCACTGGAGATATGTAAGCTTAACCGAACTATCGATTAAGTTATGTGCGGTCCGAGATCAGGATAGCGGTCTGTGAACTTGGCACCCAGAGAGTAATTTTGCAGGTTAAAGATACCAGCCCTGAAGTCCGAGTCGACTTCCAGATCTGATGTACCTGGCACCACGTAAATTGGGACGGGACAATGCTTGCCGGTGAACTCGGCCAGTTTGAAGCTCTCGCCCATGATCGCAACCAGCTCATCGATGTCGTACTGCTTCCATGTTTGTGCCAATTTTGATCTTAAATTTGGCCTATTCATCACGTAAGATTAGAATTCATTCTACTACACGGAGTGATTGCGCCTACCAGCAAATAAAGTCTATACTAGCAGGATGTTCGTACTCAAACTGTTGGTTCGTTGGCCATAACCACGACGGTGTTCTTTTGAAATTATCTTCGGTTGGGAAGATCAAAAACTAGCCGAAAGCTCAACGTCAGCTGATGTTTCAAGTCGGCACGGAGAGAAACGTGCAGTAAAGAAGGTATATAAGATCCAAAACTGTGAGAGTAATTCTGCCTTGCCCTTGATAACTCCTCGATACTCCTGAAGAAGTATGCCGACATAGTATGCGATCAAACGTCGTTGCTGCGCCATAGCAGGCATCTGAATAAGGGTATCTTCCACGATGATATCTGTATTTAGAGCCAGAATACGCTCGCCGGTGTAGAATTTGGAAAGGATGAGGGTATAGAAATCTGCCGCCGCGATGGCATGTCTTGCTTTTTCTAGACGATAATCAGTTAGTGGAAGGAGTCTGGCCAACTATGGTAGATGTTGACTCGCCAGCGGTAATACATAGCGGTGACTTATCTAGGCCGAGATGAGTAACGAGAAACTCGGATCCTAGGGTTTGGAAATGAGTAAGCTTCCAGACCATGATTGACTCGACAAGGTCGTTGATTGGGAAGTTGGCCGGGCTTCCAGGCCGCCTGTTCTTCATAACCTTTGCAACTTGGACCATGATAGAAGGCTGCGATGGGGCGTTTATGGTGGGCCGGACGCTGCGCATCGTGACCTCGGAACTGGTATCATTCGAGTCGCTGTGGCTATCCTGATTAAACCGCTTTGTCGTAGAGGAAGACGAGGGCAGGAAATCTAAAATCGAGCCGCAACCGACATCCAAGCAGTCCTTGCTCAGCAAGGCCATGCTGTCCATTTTTGATTGGTAATGGGTGTGTATATCGTGCAATTTCATGTTTTCTTGCACCAAACGGCGTAGAAGACTGCACGAGTCTTTTTCGACCAAGTCTAGAAAACGCTCTCGATACTCTTCCTGGGTACGTTTGCTATTGAGTCGTGATTTGCGTTGACTTGTCCTGTCAATCGCCCGTTTCTTTTCGAGTTGGCTGGCGGATAGCCTTTGCTTCCAATTGCTGCAGTTCTCCATCGTGTTTGGTTCATGGACAGGGATGACTGATAAGATAAACGGATAGAGTCGACGCGGTAAGCCCAGGAGGTCCGCCTTACTGCTTGGCGAGTGTCTTGGAAGGTTGGGTATCACGTATTATGATGCCTTACCTTGGGTAGGTAGAAGGTCCGAGGGCTTCGGGGAACCTCGAGATGAGGAGTAGGCTGGGGATTTGGACCTCTCGGACGACTTAGGTAATCATACAGGCGGACACCTCAGTTACCCCGTAAACCGGTCCATGCACAGACGCTAAGCCATAATGTCTAATGCGCAACTGGCTATTGGCTGAAACATCTGGAGTTCTTTGTAGACAGACAGCTCTGGCCAGGGGAAATAGACCCAGCGAACAGCCTCATTCATCAAATTCCCAGTGGCTATCCTCACCTCTGACATATGGCGCCAACCTGCTCCGATCCTTTTGCACTTGGGCCTTAGTCCATCCGTTGCCCAGGAACGACCACACATTGCGTCTGTGATATCGATACAAGTAGTCCTCCCAGCGAACCATTCTTATTGTTCGAATGTAGTGCAATCCCTGGGTACGATAAGCGAATTAGGCTTGTAGTGCGAACTGACATCAATGCCTTACCGAACCACCCCAGATCCAGACCTTTCCTGAAGCGACATGTGTGTCAGCGGAATACTTGGACGGACAAATTAGACATACCGTCCTTGATGCCATTCTTGTACCAACTATTGTTTGGAAGAGACATGGTTAGTCAGTCTGCGGAAGAGCTGGCCGGAAGAGATGACTGGATGAAGAGAAAAAGTCCCACCTGCTGCAATTATCACTCCAGATTGATCGACTATGGAACTCATCTTCGACACGGGTAGTTTGTCAGCAGCGGTCAATCTCTAGGGAATGGTCCTGCCTCGGCTTACCGATATGCTCATATAGATCATCGATAGGATCTGGTTTCACCTCGAATGCCTTAATTCCCTCGGTCTGCATACGCATGATGCACCATGTGATGTATTCGACCTGAGCGTCATGCTGTCATTGTTGACAAAAGAGTTAGCAAGCACGTCGCCTAGTTCTCATTCCATTGCTTCTATATACATACCGACGCTAGCACGCTTCCGACGGCCCAATTACCTACACAACATCAGCACACGTTCCCTTAGCATGTCAGTATGCAAAGTAAGACTTGCCTCTGACCCCATTCACAACAAAGTAGTTTGGAAATTTGGGCACCGTCATGGCCAGGTATACTTTAGGAATCGGTTCAAACTCCTCTTTCATGTCAACACCATCCACCCCCTTAACAGTACTGTCGGCAGACGGGTTAATAGAGACGAACAGATCAAGAGAGGGCACAAGGACGAATGGACGGGATATTCTAAACCTACAAGGGCGGTGCGAATGCAATATTAAATCCGGTTGCACAAATAATTATCTCGACCTTGTGCAGTTGACCAGATGCATCTATGATGCCTTCAGGAACCACTTTCGCTATGTCATTTTGTATCACCGTGGCATCTACAAGCCTTGATTAGCATCTGACTCTGCAACTAGTATTGGGGTCTGTTGCCCGACTTGGTTTCGTAAGAGACTCCAGGTATCCTGACCCGGGGGTTATTCGACGGCCTGGAAGCACCATGTTAGCACTGTTATTCTGCGCGCCTTATTCAGGTCTCAAATGAAGAGCTTACACCCCGGGGACCAATTTGGAGTCAGAAGCTTCTTTAGGTCCTCATGCCCAGTCCCGATTCTGCGATCCATTTCTTCAAGCAAGAACTGCCGTACTTGCTGAACAGTTTCGCTTCCTTTGATGAATAAACCATAGTTGTCGTTCATGCGAGACTCGATTCCTTTTCGATACTCTACGAGACTTGTTGGATCCTCCCGGAATGTCTTCTTCTCGTCTTCAGAGTATGCATACTGTTCATCGGAGCGTGTGCTCTGGTTGGGCAGCATATCGGATGCTACAGAAGGAAGAATCCTAGCGTTGGATGTTAGTATGTGCTATTACGCCGAAGCATCGGGCTAACCAGGTAGGAGAGCGCATGAAGCAGGTGATCTTCTTAGCCGCTGTTTTCACTGCTCAGTATCAATGTGTCTCGGGGAGAGGTGTCTGGCGTACTCTTTTGAACACTGGGAATGATCTGGATGCCCGATGAGCCGTTTCCAATCACAGCGACAGTCTTTCCCTCATAATCGGTCGCTAGCCTGCGTTAGAAGTGTTTGCTGTGAGCCCTTTCAGTCTCTTACAAGGGTCCCAGTTGGCACTGTGTAACAGTGTCCCCTTGAAGTCATGTAGCCCCGGAATTTCTGGCCCTTCCCAAATGTCAGCCACTGTTCCCGAAAACAGATCATGTCTAGACTCACATTTCCAATTGTTGAGGAAACCACATCCGTTGATAAAGACATGTCCCCAGTCGTGAACGACGCCGTTTGGTGTTTCTATCTCAACATGGTCTGGGTTTGGGTCAGCATCGTCTGTCATAACGCGTTGTGTGACATAACTTACAGACCCCCTCGTCTTCCGACCACACCGCGCTTCTAACCCTCGAATTCAACTTGATGAAGCGATGCAAGCCATACTTGTCGACGAAATCTTCAAAGTATTTGAGAATTTCGGGTGCTGATGCATAGAATTCGGACCAGTTCGGATTCTGCTCGAAGGGATAAACGTAGCCATGTGCTGGGCTGTATCTGGTGGTAAGGAACTGCGATGACATATGAAGCCATGCTTGGAGAGACATACAGATCACAAGCACATCCAGGGTACCTATTTTCGTACCTGAGACCATGTCAGCCCTCGTCTAGAGTGTAGATTATGAGTGACGGACCATGTCCCACCAATATGAGGGTTTCTGACGGGTTTATCAGTAATACTTGTTTAACAGTAACAGAGTTAGGCCTTACTTGTCATAACAGACCAGGTCATAATTTTCAAACGACTTTTGCATCCTGTAGGCTACCAGTATACCGGCCGCACCGGCACCGGCACAAATCACTCGCAGGTGAGAGGGCTGCGAATGGTACTGCGAACTTGCCGAATACGGCTCGTCTGTTGCTGAGCCATGTCCGTTTGCTCCAGCGTTCGACGCGACGTTGTTCGGCTCGGACATGATGGTAAGAAAATCTCGTTAGGGTTACCGTGCAAAGAATTTTGGTGTTCTGCAGCGTTGCTCAAGTCCAAGGTTAGTCTCAATGTTGAGGCGGTCCAGGCTTTTGGTCTGCAGGGCTAGACTCAGTACTAGGCGATAAACGAGTCGGAGCCGCACGACATGTGGAGAATACACCACGTTAAACGAGTCGTATGATATCTATTTCCATAATATTGTGTAGTCGTGGATGGAATAATAATAAACCCACGGGAAACCATTGGGCCTGGGGCGAGATGTTCCCGTCTGTTGGCCTTGCTGCCTTAACGTCCGCCGTCTAAGCAAGCCTAAAAAGGCCGCTCAACCAACTCGATTGTCTACAAATCCAGAGATGACTTTCTCCAACGCAAACTTCAACCACATTGCCATAGCTGTCCCTGATGGGGAAGCCGCTGTTGAATGGTATACCAAAGTCTTGGGGTTCGAGGTTCTCATCCCGTTGACAACCAGGAAGGCTTCGGACCCTGAGGGACCTCTCTTAACAGCCAGTACGTAGCATCCTTCTCCATGAGCAATGGGCTGGATGAATGCTGAAATTTGCAGTCTACGGCAAAGAATTGAAGGAAATGAAGCTCGCCATCCTCTCGGCCGGCAACGATGTAGGCGTCGAGATATTCGAGTTTGTCGATCCGCCGTACAACGGACCCAAAGAGAGGATCGATTGGAACCCCAACACTTACACTCGAGGGGGTGTCTTTCATTATTGCTTCACCGTGTTCGACCTGGATGACAGAGTAGAGAAGGCAGTGGCCGCAGGGGCAAAGGTCGTTGGAGAGATAACAGAGCC
The DNA here is from genome assembly GCA_013266205.1 of Fusarium decemcellulare. Classification (NCBI taxonomy): domain Eukaryota; kingdom Fungi; phylum Ascomycota; class Sordariomycetes; order Hypocreales; family Nectriaceae; genus Fusarium; species Fusarium decemcellulare. The sequence goes on from JAAGWO010000246.1 coordinate 57,708, forward strand.
TGTTCCTGGCGGCAAAACCTGTTATTTGCAGGACCCTTGGGGAAACGTCGTGGAGCTGCTAAGCTGTAGCTTTGGGCAGTTATTCATCAAGAACTTTTCTATCGCTTTACAGGGTGCGACGCAGTAATTTCAACTCTAGTTCTCGATTCGTATTTCATACGCCTCTATCACGACCAGTGATTCGTATCAGCGTTAGGGAAATTAGATATGTACTAAAGATATAAGCAAGTCGAAATATCAAATTATACCACTCTGCTCTTGTAGTGCCATGAGCCTTTCAGCCCCACAGACCTCTAGAACTCATGCATTCAGCTTCTCCCAACGCTTGCTAGGGCCCTATTGCAACTTTGCACGGTATTAGGCCAAAGCCGCAGGTACTAAACGAACCACACGTGGAGAATAACTCAGGCCGTCGAGAATAGGCTACGTCAAAGACGCGTACCCGCTCTTACCTATTATGGCATCGAATTACGAGTCGTTCAAAAACGACATTCTCCCGGTATGTGGAGCCGAACCCGTAGCACAGCTAACTATGTAGGGGGTTTCCGTCGAGGGATGAGAAACCAGAGTCGAAATCAGCAGGGCAACCCAAGGATTACTGGCGCTTGGTTCTAGTTGCCGAATGCATGGATCTCAACCATCTGGTGAGGGGAAATAACGGTGTCGTTCAGCTAAGGTTCTCTTACAGCACAACCAAACTTTCATCGGCTCGGATACAATATGTGACTTGTTGTCGTAATTTGTCATGCCTCTCGGTACCCTTTGTGTATGCCGTCACAGATAAGAGACTTGATACGTGCTTTGAATCTTTTGCCCGTTCACCAACCTCATCCATCTCCCGGTCAAGAAAGATCTAGGCAACTCAACATCTCATTTCACCACCAAGTCAGCTCGACCACTTCAACCATGGTATACCGCGAGATAATCTGTCTCAACCGAGCACCGCACCTCTCACCGATCGAGTTTCGCAATTACTATGAAAACAAACACGTCCCGTTGGTCTTGTCCCTCGGCGATCCTGCGTACAAGCCCATATCATACACTCGCCACTATGTTGTAACATCTGATCAAAGCTCGCCGCCAAGCTTCGACGTGATTACCGAGTTGGGGTTCACCAACAAAGAGACGTATGACCTGTGGAATGCATCGGTGTCGCTCAAGGGAGGACCCAACGTGATGCTTGATGATGTTAAGAAGTTTGTGGACCTAAGCAAGGAACCGCTCAAGAGCGTTGTTGAGAGTTATGGGGGGCAACTGTAGTATATGGAATGGCAGCAGTATTTGGATAAAGAAGTCAGGCAAGGACGGTAGTTGAGCATGGAGTGACTGTCGTCTCTACAATGGTGCGCTCATCGTCTAGGTTGCAGTGCGATAGGACTACTTTCAAACTTTGAAGATCAACATTTTGGCCGTTAGCCGCAAGCCTGGTCATGTTTACAAATTGGATACCGCCGCATGCCTGCAATTACTTGACGATGCAACTCAAAATCGAGGTATTGGCCGCCCAACCTGAGTCGAAATCCCTCTAATTCAAGAACATCACCTGGGTTTTGGCTAAAAACACGAATCTCAAGGCTCTCATACAAAATCCATACTTTTACAAGGCTTTTGGATACCCCTTAGAAGCAGTGCTTGAGGTTTTGGGGTATCTTGGCGTCCCGCGACTTGACTTCAATGACGGCATCGAGAATCGAAGTCCGAACCTCGTTATGCCAAGTTCCACGAAAGACATTGTCCAGCGTGTATTGCGACTTCATGCGTACATCAAATTTCATGACAGCGAGAACAATCAGGGTCTTGATCTCATTGGCAGCAAAGAACCTGCCGGGGCAAGCGTGTCTGCCAGCACCGAACGTCTGGTTCAGGTCCGAGTACATGACCCATTGATGCATGTTCTCCTGGCCGGGCTTGAGTCGTAGCCGGTACATTCGCATTGGATCAAACTTTTCTGCTTCTGGGAGAACATTCGGGTCGAGGACGTAGGGAAGGTGGTTGGCAAAGACAGTCATGCCCTTTGGGATAAGTGTACCGTCGCTAAGACGATAGTCTTTGACGACAATGCGCTTTAGTTTAACTAGGATAGAAG
>JAAGWO010000247.1:0-13416 GCA_013266205.1 Fusarium decemcellulare
TCTGCCCCTCTTACACGCCTCTTGTCCCCCTGCCACGCCCTGGCTACTCTTGACTTTCCCTGCCAGAGCAGCGCCGGGCCAGGTCCTCCTCCGTGGCCTAGGGTCGCGTCCCCCCGGTCGCCTCTCGTTATTCCTGACTCTTGCCTCGTGGCTCCATAAAAATTTCTAATTAAAAACAATATGGCTCAAGAAGACCACGGGCAGAGTCACGGTGACTCTCCCAGCAATCCTCTAGTTTCTGCTCCGACGTCGACGCCTCCCTCTCTGGCTCCCATCGCCGTATCTGTCACCGCTCCTTCAGCTTCAGCCGCCAGTTCAGGAACTGTAGCTGCAAGCTCTGCCGATACCACCCTCCCACCCATCACCGCGATTGCTGCCGCTCCGTCGACCGCCTCGGACAACCCGACCGCCTCGACCGCCTCGACGACTTCTACCGCCACCGCTCCCCCGTCCGCGCCCGCACCCGCACCTACCGACCCCGAAGCCCCCGCTGTCTCGTCCGTGCCGACCTCTACGCCGGCCTCGGCTGCTGCTGTTTCTGCTGCTCCGTCCGCGGTCCCTCAGCAGAACGGCGATAGCAGGGCATCCGAGGCTGCATCGACGCCCTCGTCCAATCCAGAAATGTCCAGCCAGCATCCAGGAGCACCGCATGGTCACCCTGTGAGCTATCCGGGCCCATCCACGCCGTACGCGTCCACGGTTGGCGCAACCAACGCTCAGTATGCTTCGTACCCGGCAGTAACGAGCCAGCCGGCCGATGCCTACCGACACAACCCCATGCCCGTTGGGAGCAATATCATGTCGCTGCCGAGCATGCGTACGATTGATCCGGTGCCTCAACAGCCTGGACCATCCGTCACGAACCCTCAGGGCATGCAGATGAATATGCCCATGGCTCCTGTGCCGGGCGGTTTGCCGTTCTATGGGCATCACGGCATGCCGATGACTGCAGGCTACGGTATTCCTTCGGACCCCATGGCTCGATACGCCATTCCGCACGATCCACGGCTGTTGGGCCACAGGGGGCCTAAAAAGGTGTGTGAGGAGCTCGAGTCTGGACCTCGTCAAGAGGACGTGGAAGAGAAGGGGTTTGGCAGAGATCTAGAGCTGACGTTGGTTCCCCTTGCTGTAGGAGATTAAGCGCCGGACCAAGACAGGATGTTTGACCTGTCGTAAGCGGAGAATAAAGGTAAGCCGTGATTTCGTCCTCATATTTTTTCCTTGCAGCTCGCAAGTTCCATGCGTGAGGGGAGGCGATATACTGGGAGGTTGGGCTTGGGGTAGGAAGGACGCAAGATACACATCCAGTGAAATGGTTGCATTTCATCTGCGGTTGGCTGCAGATTGCTCGTTGGCCGTGGAGCTACAACGAAGCGAGCAAGACTCAAACTCACGTAGCGTTTGTGGCCCATGTTCTTCCTCCCGTGTAAAGCCTCCCTCTGGCCGAGACAATGCGCTCCCAAGCTCGTCTAGCTCGTCCAGCAAGCTCGCTGAGCAAGCCACTGACGGAGATTTTGTTTCGAGCCGTTCGTCGAGCTTCGGGGAGCTTGTCATTGGCCAAGTCTAGTGTTGTGCCTCGTGCAGCGTTTCGCATGCTGCAGCTGCCAGCCTGCCGCGAGCCTGCGCTGCACCGGCACCCCTCGCCCTATTTTCTTTCTGGTGGAGATGCCCACCCCGCCCAGCACCTGTCTCTAACATACTCTTAATCTAGTGCGACGAGACACACCCGACTTGCAACAACTGCAAGAAGTCAAAACGCGAGTGCCTGGGCTACGATCCCATCTTTCGACAACAAGCAGGCGGCCAGTCTTCTTCAAACATTCAGCCAGCGCCGTCAAGTCAACGCACTCCTCCCGCGGTCCCTAGCACCGTTCCCTCGTCGATTCCCTCGTCAGTCGCGCCAAACCCGGCTCTCACCGCGCGAGCGCCCACGAATTCATACGGCAGCCAGCCGTCAATGCTCCCGAGCTCATACGCGACTGCTCACGCGACTACTGCAAGCCCTAACCCGTCCGTTACCTCGCTTAGCTACGACTCCAGCCTCTCCACCATCGCGTCTCCTCCCGTCAAGCCCGAGTCCGGATACGAGTACTCGTCCGCAATCGACCCAGCCCTCCAGACTCTGCCTTCTTCCTCGACCCAGGAAGGCTCAAGAAGCGTTGACCAAAAGCCCCTGGTGGACAACAGCAATCTACATCTCAGAGGTGGCGCCCCCTACTTTTGATTTTCCCCTCGTTCGTCGTTTGCTGCGCTGCTGTGAGAACATCCGCTTACGCATGTTTTCGACAGCCAAGAAAATGAAGATCGATGAGATTATCGACCTCCTGGGCGCAGCCCCACCGGCCCAGCAGATTGCTCACACCGAGGACGTTCTGAACGAGGTCACAAAAGTTTATCATGAGATGTACGCACCAGGGCTTAGCTCCTTCTTCGAGACCGGATGGTACTATTTTGCCGAAAATGGAAAGATGACCTTTCCTCGAAACCCTCGTTTAATCGACCTGATGGCGTCGTTTCTCAAAATTCTGGAGGCTGTGAGGGCCAATGATCATGCTCAGATGGCATATTCCGGCGTTCTCGAGACTCGCATCGTCTGGGAGCTTGCTCGCACATCTTACCATTCTCCTGACACGCCTCTTGGTGGTATGACACTGCCGCGCGATGGTGATGCCAACGAAGCCAAGAACCGGGTCAGAGTTGTCGAAGCACTCTTGTGTGGAGATTACTTGCAAATCAACCCACTCTGCCCGCCTATCCAAGACGTCGACAACCACCGGACGCGTCAGTTTGACTTCTGGTACAACCTTGCCGAGTTTGTTCGTACTCGTGACAATCCGACCCTGCCAGCGACCGTCAAGGCCAGGGAGGACGTCTTGACTCGGATGCGGTACCTGCTTGACGGTCGTGAGAACCGAGATGTATTGTACTCGATCGCAGTTGTCCGGGAACTGGCACCTCACTTTGACCCTGGCCTCGGCAACACGATTCCTCAGCACGTGGATGAGACCGATCCTAAGAACAGGCTAGCAGTCGCCTCCAAATTCATTCTGGACGAGTCTCAGGTTACTGGCGGCACAACTAATGTGGTCCGGCGGTTCAGCGACATTGCGTTCCGAGCACTTGTTAATCCAGGTGTCAACATTACCCGGCAAACTTAGACTTTGATAAGTTGATGAAGTCGCTTATCAAAGTATTGATGGTCGACCGGGACGAGTTTTCGAGCCTTCATCTCCAGTCAATTTTTCCTATGTTCAACACAGTTGACTTACCCGTCATTCTTTACAATTTTCCTATCAAAAAGCACTATCTTGTCACTATGAAGCGGTTATCGACCTTTTATTCGTTGCATCGTTTGGGAGGCATGGCGAGGGGTTCATACAAAAGTTTCTTTGTCGTCGATTTTCTCTTTTGCTTTCTACGGGCGTTCGTTTGCTCCCTACGGGGATCCTGGGAGGCATTTTGTCTTTTCTTTATTCCCCCCCTTGTTCTTGACGGCCTACATCGTTCATTGGTCGAGGCGTTTGCAGATTCTAATGGCCAGAGCGGCCGAGATGTATTAACTTAATGCTCCTGCGATACGGCAGAGAGGGAGAAAGAGACAGGGTTATTATTTTCTTTCTTTTTCGGCAGAGAAAAGGCACCGGTAGAGACTGAACAAGGATCGATTTCTGCGAGGGAAGGGATACCAATACCACAATGCTTGGAGGGGAGTTAGAAGCTACGCGGCGGCGGCCAATACCCATCGATTACGATATGGCAGCCGACTCAGAGCGTGCGAGTCGGAGGAGGTGTAAGACGCGAAGAATAGACAAGCGGCCTAGGCCATGTTTCTGGTAGAGCATTGGCGGCGCAATACCAAGACCGGTTGTTGATTCCATGACATGTCGTATATCACAGTGCTCTCGTAACTCGGCGACTTATCCAAGTGCCAGGGGATTGACACCATCAACCCCAGCCAGCAGATAGCCGTCCAGATGTAGGCAGCCCCACGGTCAGCATACGAGGACCTACCTGAAAATCACTAGCTGCGCGTAGGAACCTTTGTAAATCAGCAGACGCGGTGGTACAAGCGCGCATGTTGCAGAAGCCCATGAGTCACTTATAGGCGCAAGCCATATATATAAATTATTTGTCACCCGCCTAGGAGTTAATGACTCGATACTTTCAACTATTGTTCTCAAGCTGAAGGACAGAAACACGGTGATTGTTGAACGCAGCTTCAACTTGGAAGCCTCACTCATCACAAAGCTATTCAAGTGAACCAGACTTCACCATGGCCGGCCCTCGGATACTATCCTCGCCCTCGCCTCCCAGCGAGGAAATGGGAACAGTTCTTTTAGAGACCGAGAGGCTCATTATCCGCCGTTACTACCTCTCTGACGCACCCGCTATGGCCGAAATAGGCAACGACACAGCTGTCTCGGCCTACATGCGTGCCCGGTTCCCGTCACCATACACTCTCTCAGATGCAGAGAACTTCCTCGCCATGGCCTGCAAGGGAGACGGCACGGCCTACCCGCACCACAACGGCATCTTCCTCAAGCCCCTCAGCGCAGACAACCCGTCGCCGGAGCCGCGCTTCATCGGAGCCATAGGCGTTATGCCCAAGGACGACGTCTACTTCCGGACGTGGGAGATAGGCTACTGGCTGGGCTCTGCGATGTGGGGGAAGGGCTATGCGACCGAGGCGACGCGGGCCTTTGTGCGGTGGTGCTTTGAGACGTGGCCTGGGCTCAACAGGTTCGAGGGGGAGATTGTCGATCGTAACGAAGCGAGTCAGAAGGTTCTCAAGAAGTGCGGGTTTGTGGAAGAGGGGAGGAGGAGAGGAGCTGTTGACAAGCATGGCGTGGTGATGGATGAAGTGCATTTGGGACTGTTGAGGAGCGAAGTTGAGGGTATCAAGGAGTTGACAAGGGAGGCGTAATGATTTCTAGAGAAGATGAGCCAGAAAGATAGAACTATTGGTCAAGCATTGGTCGTCATGGTGTAGACGGTGGCATGGACTTGGAGTAAGATGCCATCGACATAAATATCGATGCATCTATAGCCCAATACTACTTAGATGATGCTTAGTTTATTTTGGCGGGAATGTTCATATTCTTTTCAGTTTGCCAAAAGTCTTTACTATGCCCAAGAGTTATATCAGTTTCCAGCCATGACTTGCTACTTTGACTTACATGGGCCGCCAATTTGTGGCGACAATCGACTTAGCACTGCGGTATGGATGACGCCTTGGACTCCGAGGAATGTATTAGCGCAAGATATCGCTTGAGTTGGTGGTTGGCATTGACGGGCCCCAGTATCTCCAATGATCACTAAAAGATCTCAATTGATTGAATCTATCGTCAATACTGTTTCAATTAATATCTTGGAATTTTTGCCCCCCTTGTGGTGCACTTTTCTGCATCTCCAGCTCTCGGCCGAGACGGAATACCGTGATGTGATACATTTGGTGACGAGCGGCGCTCGGGTAATTGTATAAAAGTGAAAGTAATGGTCGGCCGCTCATTGGCCAGACCACCCGCAAGAATAATAGTCCGACCCACCACCAAGAGGAAAGCTCCCAGGTTTCGACAGAGATGCCCGGACCGCGGGAGATGACGGGCACAACCACGAAGGCGAATTCCCCTCCATCAACCAGCCATTGACCTCGAGCCAGAGGCCCTTCTGGGAGACTCTCTTAACCTCGTCTCACTCACGGCCGACCCTCTCCGCTCCTCACACAATGGCTTCCCTCAGACTCGCGAGCCGAGGCGCCAGAAGCCTATGTATGCGGCCAGCGACCTTCGCCGCTCGCCCTTTCTCGACGACCTGCCTTCGAAAGTACGCCGCTATCGAGCCCGTCGGCACCAAGCTCGTCCCCGTTGACGATGACTTTGGCAACCCCAACGATCCCTACGGCCTGAGCCGCCAGCTTCCCGGCGCCACCAAAAAGTCGCGCGAGAACTCAGTCGAGGACCGCAAGGTCCGGCACTATACTGTCAACTTCGGTCCCCAGCATCCTGCCGCCCACGGCGTGTTGCGTCTGATTCTCGAGCTCAGTGGCGAGGAAATTGTTCGAGCCGACCCTCACGTCGGTCTGCTGCACCGAGGCACCGAGAAGTTGATCGAGTACAAGACATATCTCCAGGCTCTGCCCTACTTTGACCGACTCGACTACGTCTCCATGATGACCAACGAGCAATGCTTCTCTCTTGCCGTCGAGAAGCTCCTCAACGTCGAGATTCCCGAGCGAGCCAAGTTCATCCGAACCCTCTTCGGCGAGATCACCCGTGTTCTTAACCACCTGATGTCTGTCCTCTCCCACGCCATGGATGTTGGTGCTTTGACGCCTTTCCTGTGGGGTTTCGAGGAGCGAGAGAAGTTGATGGTAGGCCTATGTTGGACAACTGGCCGGGACTAATAACTAATGGCCATTTTGTAGGAATTCTACGAGCGAGTCTCCGGAGCCCGTCTCCACGCCGCCTACGTCCGACCCGGTGGTGTCCACCAGGATATCCCCGTCGGCCTTCTCGACGACATTTACCAGTGGGCTACCCAGTTCGGCGACCGTATCGATGAAACCGAGGAGATGTTGACGGACAACCGTATCTGGATTGAGCGATTGCGGGGTGTCGGTGTTGTTCCTGCGACCGAAGCTCTGAACCTGTCCTTCACCGGTGTCATGCTCCGAGGCTCCGGCATCCCGTGGGACATCCGCAAGAGCCAGCCTTACGACGCCTACGACCAGGTCGAGTTCGATGTTCCCGTCGGCACCAATGGTGACTGCTACGACCGATACCTCTGCCGAATGGAGGAGTTCCGACAGTCCCTCCGCATCATCCACCAGTGCCTCAACAAGATGCCTGCCGGCCCCGTCCGCGTTGAGGACTACAAGGTCTCGCCTCCTCCCCGATCCGCCATGAAGGAGAACATGGAGGCCCTCATTCACCACTTCCTTCTCTACACCAAGGGTTACGCCGTTCCTCCCGGTGAGACCTACTCCGCCATCGAGGCCCCCAAGGGTGAGATGGGTGTGTACGTTGTCAGTGACGGCAGCGAGCGACCGTACCGATGCCACATCCGAGCTCCCGGTTTCGCTCACCTGGGTGGTTTCGATCATGTCTCCAAGGGTCACTTGCTGGCTGATGCTGTGGCGGTTATTGGTACTATGGATCTGGTGTTTGGTAAGTCTACACTGGCTTCTGCTGATGATGTATTTGAATGCTAACAACACCTTAGGTGAGGTCGATCGGTAAAGTTAAGTGGAAAAGAAAGAAGATTAGAATGGGTTCCTTTTGTTTGTAATCATAGCTGATAGGGAGACCACGGTAAATACTCCCGCAAATGTCGTGTGCCCGAGCGAGAAGCTATGTAGAGGTTGATGTGCTGTGAGGTATCAATGAGAAACATCTTAGTTCCAACTTTTTTTTCTCTGGCTCCTAACCTGCCCGAGGGTGATTATTTACAGTATCTAGTCTTACAGAACAAAAGTACATGCGTCAAGGCTCGTGGTAGAAGTACATCGGGAGTCTACAGCAATTTGATGCCGGTGCCAGAAGCCTGCTCCATGAAGAAGTTCTTGAGAGGGCCCAGGGCGTTGACGGCTCTTAGACCAACCGACCGCAGAGGGACTAGAGGACCGCTCTCTACAGAGTAGAGCCTGTGGAGTTTGTCACAGACTCCAAGAATGATGTGGTTGGCAGCGTAGCGCTCGCTGTTATACGGCTCAAGGGACAGCTGAGTGCCCAAGTCCTGGCCATGAGAAACTGCATATTCGATGGTCTTGGCTAGGCTTTGAACATCGCCCTGACCCTGATTCAAGCCCTGGCCAGCGAGGGGATGGATAGTGTGCGCCGCATCGCCAACGAGAGCAACTCGCTCGCCGGTGTAAGTGTCGGCATGGCGTAGCTTGAGAGGGAAGGATGCAACAGTGCCCTCTTGGACGCCGACGACGGTTTGGGGAATCGTCTCAGGGTCGAGGGTTGTGTGCTGCAAGCGCCATGACAGCTCTTCCGCCTGTCCATCCGTCTGGGTGTGCATGTAGCCGATGTCGACGGGACTGAGGCGGAAAGCGGCGTTGACCATGGCGATAAAGTCCTTGGGGGAAAGACTCTTGAGAAGAGATGCCTTCTCGGGCGTGGTCGACCAGACTAGCGAGGCATGGTTGCCTGGTAGAGGCAACATGGCGACCGGACCTGTGGGCAAGAAGCGCTGGTAGGCAATCTTGTTGAACTCGCCGCCCCAGCCATCACCCTCCAGCTGTAGCGTTGCTACGACGCCGTGTCTGCCGTAATCCCAGCCACGACTGTTGATGCCGGCAAACGTCCGTACAGGACTGTTGGCTCCATCTGCACCGATGAGGAGTCGTGCTGCAAGCGACTGTCCTCCCGAGAGCTGGACGATAGGCCACTCGCTCAGGTCCAGCTCTTCCGTCTCTTTGCCCAGATCGATATTGTCCACCTTGATCTTGTCGAAAATGTCGACTCCGCCGAGCTCATGAAGCCTCTTGAGAAGTCCAGACGTCAGGTTGAGGTTCTCGGCCATGTATGCAATGGTCTTGTCAGCGCCTGAGCCGGGTGGCCAGTCGAACTCGATGCGTGCGCCCGTCACTCCATCCCACACTTGCATTTCTTGATAGTCCTGGATGCGCTCGCGCTTCATGTGCCGCCATGCGCCTATCGTGTCGAGGTACCGGGCGGAAGCGGGGGTAAGGGAACTACAGCGGTTGGAGAATTGGGTCTGAGGGAGCGAGAAGGACGAGACCTTGGAGAGGTCCTGGGCTTCGACGAGGGCCACTCGGAGGCCGGCGGTTATGGGATTGGCTCCTGTAGGGTGTTATTGATGTTCTGAAAGATCCAATTGAGCAACTTACGGAGAGCCGTAAGTAGGCTCAGACCTGCTGGGCCCCCTCCGACACAGACGACATCATAAATGTTGTCATTGGTGATGGTGGAAGCGCGGCGGACCTGTGACTGACACTGGCGGACACAGCTTCGACAGACAAAGCTGGAGTTGCGCAGGATGCTCCTTCTGGATAGCATATTGCCTGACAGTCTAATTGGAACCCCAATTCCAGAAAAATGTGGTCGTGGCAAGGATAACACGACTTGGAAAGTGGGATGAGGCATCGCTAGAAGCTCTCACACGAATGTCGTCCCTCCATCGTTCGATACCTAGCTCGCGGGACAAGTGTGGCTGGTGTGTGGCTAATGTGTGGCGGTGAATCGCTCTCTCAAGGTCAAGTGACAGGGAAGGTGCTATTTCAATTCCCAGTTGCCACAGAGACAGCGGCGCTATCAATCATTGCGTCAAGGGTCTCTCATCAACAATCTGTCCAGAGAGAGGGCGCGATTTCCAAACTCTGTCACCCCCACCATCGCCAGAAATTCGCTACGCTGCGTGCCATCTCCCCCAGAGGCCGTTCGCGACTGCATTGTGATTATTGTAGCCTGAGGCGACCGCCCGAGGCGCAAAGTGGCTGTCTTTCTTTGTTGATATTCCGTTAGCTCGCCTGCGGTGACCTGACGTGCAAAACGCCGGGCGGTCTGTGAACTGCGGCCTGCTCATCCATCCCACTTTTATCATCTCTCTTTTTCCTTGTCCGACCATACCACTGGCTTGAGAAAGTTGACATCATGGCCGACGTTGAGGATTATCTCGAGGAGGGCTTTGACCCGCACAGAGTCACTATACCACGACTGCGATCTATCCTCGTCACCCACAACGTCGAGTACCCCGCCACGGCAAAGAAGGCACAACTGGTTGAGCTCGTCGAGAACCATGTTCTGTCCCAGGCCCCCAAATTACGAGCCCAGCGTGCGAGAGCCAAGCGATCGAGCATGGGCATCGTCAACGCCGGCAGTGCCGAAGATAACGGCACCTGGGATGACTACGACCTCCCCCCTCCATCGACTTCGACACGTCGATCCAGGTCCCCGCGGAAGGCATCCACCCGAATTAAGCATGAGGATGATGTCCTTGCGACTCCTGCACCTGTTACCAGAAGCCCATCGAAGCGAAGCACTCGATCCGTGAGCCGGGCGCTCTCCCATGCTGACGAGCACGATGCGGAGGATTATGATGCCACTCGCTCAACCCGTCGCACACGGAGAACCGTCACACCACATATCAAGCCTGAGCCTGTGGATGAACCCGCCCTGCCAGACAACGAAGACAGTGTCTTTACATACGACAACCCATTCCAGAGTGGGAGCTCACCTCCCCAAAAGACTCCAACTAATCGACGACGCACCACTGGTGGAGACACCATCAAGAGACCCAAGTCGTCATCGAGGCGTCGCACTGATGGTTACGACGATGAGTATGCGGAGCCCGTGGACCACCCTACTCCCAAGTACCGTCAGCCAAATCCCGAGTTGCTGGAGCCTGGAGAGGAGTTCACTCCTGATGAACAGCTTGAGTTGGAGGACGCAGCAAGCAGAGGAGAAGCCGAAATCGAGCCACGCAAGCCTGCTGGCCAAGTTTCCCGAAAGGGAGGCTTCGGCGCTCCTCTCTTTGTTCTTTTCATGGCCTTGCTAGGAGCCTATCTCACCTGGTATAGGCAGGAGAAGATTGCCGTTGGCTACTGTGGGCTAGGAAGGGCAGCAAAGTCGCTGGTTCCACCCGAGGTCCCCGTTCCCGACGTGCTTCTTCCCTATGTCGAGCCTCAGTGTGAACCCTGCCCTCAGCACGCCTACTGCTTTGAGGACTTTTCTACTCGCTGCGACCCTGGTTTCCTTCTCAAGCCTCATCCCCTGTCACTTGGTGGCTTGGTTCCCCTTCCGCCTTCCTGTGAGCCTGATGGCGAAAAGGCACGCCGAGTAAAGGCTGTAGCTGACAAGGCCGTTGAGGAACTGAGGGAACGCCGGGCCAAGTACGAGTGCGGTGAGCTTGTCACCGAGGATGGCCAGAAGCAGGACTCTCCTGCCATCCCCGAACAGGAACTCAAGGAGACTGTCAGTCGCAAGCGTTCGAAGAGGCTGAACGAGGATGAGTTTGATAAGCTCTGGGCTGCAGCCATTGATGAAGTTACTGCTAGGGAAGAAGTGGAGGTCGTTGAAACAGCAGCACCGTAAGTCACTTCTCAATTAACAACCCAAGTCGCCGGCAATCGACATGGCGACAACAACATTGCTCCAACCGTTTCTGACCACAAACTAACCAGATCCACTATTGACCCTACAGACCGTCCGATTCCTCCGATCTTCCAGACCGAAGGTTATCGTCCACGTCTCTCGCTCGCCTTCCGCTCACCTGCGCGCTCAAACGATCGCTCTGGCTCAGCTTGGCAAGATATCGACTCCCAATTGGACTTTTGATGGCATCAATCTTTAGTGTCTTCTACATGCGGGCTCGATATCGCAAGCATGTAGCCACCTCCGCGCAAGTTCCCGCTCTGGTCGATCTGGTCCTGGGAAGACTGGCCAACCAGAAAGAGCTAGGTGAGGAGGATATTGATGACCCGTGGCTGTTTCTGCCAAACCTAAGAGACGACGTCCTCCGATCTGTGCACTCACTATCTGAACGGGAACGTATCTGGCAACGGGTTCGCGTTGTGGTCGAACAAAACAGCAATGTTCGAACAAGTCAACGAGAGGGTAGGAGTGGCGAGGTCGGCCGTGCGTGGGAGTGGATTGGCCCCGTCGCGGGCGAGGGGGCCAGGAGACGGCGAAGCGGTCGCGTGTCGCTAGGCCCTGAGTTGAACGAGTCCCCAGAAGTAAGGGGGACACCAGAGGCCAAGAAGTGGGAAGAGCCTAGACCGATCTACTAATAGCTGTGCATGCAGCAAGTTCTTTCTGAGCTTTTCTTCTTGAAAACAACAGTCCTTTTATTATCTTTTCTTTATCTACTGGTCTGATGCGTCGGGAGGTTGTTCTGAACTTTGGATCTTGAAGCCATGGAGCAGATGCTCACGGGGCAGGCGTTGAGGGTTGATGGCTTTCTAACGTGTATAATTACCAATGTACAGATGCACGAGTCTCTATTGAACCACCGTCCGATGTCGTCCCAGCGCAGTCTACATGATAGTTGAAGGCCGTGTCATTCATGCAGCTGAAGCTGGTAGAATCGCTGAGTATAGCAGCTTCCAGACACTGCTGAACAACATTGGCAATCCGTCTTAGTATGACAATTGTGTCACTAGGTAGTCACGCAGAGAGAGGGCAGGCATAATGTTGACATGTTTGTTTTGGTTTTTTGCAGGCGGCGGGAGATAGGCGATATCGGAGATCCCGGCCTTTCCCGACGCGCAAATTATAGCTCCGACAAACCCAATTGAAGACAGTTGACCCAACCTTGAAGCATCTCACAGGCAGCAGATTTTCCAGCACTGAAGAAACTAGGGTCTTGATTGATTCGGCTAATGCACAGGTGTTGTTATGACACAAAGGGGGTACAAAGGGAAACCGTGGAATCTAGTGGGTTCGAGACTCTAGCGGCGGGTGATAATCTATTGCTTGGCAGCAACGATCTCTGTAGGAATGTGTTAGCATAGTCAATTAAACTAGCCGGAACGGGTTTACGCACTCTCAATGTCAGCAACGCTCTGCTGGAGGATCTGCTGGAGAACCTTGGGGTTCTCGAGCTCCTTCTGGACCTTGGCGATGACAGACTGAGCAAGCTCCTTCTGCTGTCGCTGCTTGACCTGAGACTCGTATCGGACCCAGGACTCAAGGACGCTCTTGGCCTCAGCAGCCAGAGCGGTCTTCTGCTCGAGCTCGAAAGCCTCAGCCTCAAGCTTGGCGGTTTCCTACGTGCGCCCATCAGCAAACGGTTCCGGATCCGAACGGGCATCTCGGATTTACCTTGGAAACCTCGAACAGGTTCTTGGTGATCTCGACAACGCTGCCCATCTGCTTGACGTCCTCGATGCGGCCCTTGACAGCCTCGGTATGGTCGGCACGGGCGCTGTTGAGGATGTTCTTGATCTTGTTGTTCTGCGCCTCGGCCCACTCCTTGTAGGCGGGACCACCATACTTGATCAGGCCACCCCAGACAGCCAGGAGGCAGACGGCGATGATGGACTCCTCGTTCATGACGTAGTACTCGTTGGAGAGGGCGTAGATGGACAGACCAGCGGCGGAGCTCAGGATGGCGCTCTTGGTGATAATGTGGTTGCCGGGGATGGCATCGATGAGGCTCTGGGCCTTCTTCTTGGGGTCCTCGGCGGGCACATTGCTGTTGTATCGCACGGCGGCGGCGGAGATGGCAGGGGCGGCTCGGCGGGCGAGGACGGGTCGGAGGAGGGGAGCGCCTACGTATAGGGAGTCAGAGGGAGAATCAACCAGTGGGAGGCCAATTGGGGTGGAATTGGCCCGGGATCGAGGGAATCGAGCTCGGAGGACGTACCGACGGCGCTTCGGGCCAAGCGTGACGCCATTGTGAGATGGTTCGTGATGGGGGTATCGTGGGCTTGTCGTTGATCGGAGAGCTGGA